>JACCHV010002750.1:0-92663 GCA_018907245.1 Eupristina koningsbergeri | reverse complement strand
TTATTAATAATATATTTTTCATGTGTGTAACTTGATCAATTCTTATATAATACGATATAAGAGTGCTTTATATAAATTATGTATCATGGGATTTTTGGATTATTTTTTCGTATATTTATGGTAATGGAATAGTAATTATAATTTCAAATACGAAAATAACTACAGCATATGTTAGTAACGCACAGAAGAGTAAATAAGAGAATGTTAAGTTCAATGCTTTACATAAGAAACAAACATGGTGGTTAAAATATCTTTTCTCTCTCTCGCACTTCCGAAGCGATTGTAGCGCTCCGGGTGGACACATGGGAAATTAAGAAAAATTTTTTATAAGCATTTCGAAACCTATTTAAAAAAAAGGTATATACAGCTATATGAACTATGAGTAAAAAAAAGAGACATCTGAAGTATTTCGAGCTTTGAAAATAATTTAATATAACTGAAAACATTTTTATTAATAATTTTATGATTATCATTTACATTTGAATAAGAAATTGAAATAATCATAACATTATTAATAAAAATGTTTTCAGTTATATTAAATTATTTTCAATACAATATAAAAATATATATTGTCTTTAATATATTATGAAATAATATAAATCTTTATGTGCTTAGAATTTTTAAAAGCGATGTATAAGTACAGTAAATTCGCCTGCTCTATCAATTGTATACGAAAAGATTTACATACAATAGTGAGAGTATAAACTAATACTTTTATTATTTCATGTGTGCTGTTTGCAGATTTTGAACTTCGGCGCAGGTAAAGCAATAAATTTATTACCTACTACTTTTACTAGTGCATGAAGAATTTCTCTTATTCTTAATATTAAAAACAGAGATGAAAATGTTGTTTGTAGACACTTTTACCAATTTTAAAAATTATTTGATGAAAAAAAAAAATTTTTGAAAAATTTTGTTAATTTTGAAAATTATAAAAAATTGTTGAAAATATTAATTTTTAACAATTAGGACAATTTTAAAAATTAGTTAATGAAAAAAAAAAATTTTTGAAAAAATTATTTGATGAAAAAAAAAAATTTATATATTACTAAAAGTTTTACTAAAAAATTCGATTCATTATTTGAAATAATTCTAATACATTCAATATAATGTTTTAGCTTTATTCTCAAAGAATCTTTAAAAATTTTGTTCAGGAAAACGAAAATGCAATTGCAGTAAAATTTGTTTCCCGTAGAAATGAAAATATTCGTCAAACATCTGTGTGACCAATTGCACGAAACACCAAACACGTGCAAAAAGTTCTGTCTTACTAAAATTTTGTTTCAAAATTTCTTTAAATGCACCTTTTCCATTTCTTAAAATACCATGATTATGATACCAACAAAAACGGTGGTGGGGGGTACCTGCTGTACCTGCTGTACTAATTATGATACCAGCAATAAGGGATAAATAACATTGATAAATTTTAAATAAATAAGTAATATTTTAAAACCAAATTATTCTAATAATTCTATCTATTTCTTTCTATTATTAATTTAAATTATTCGATGCAAATCTTTTCTAATAAAACTATTATATATATTATGTTTATACATCCACTATTTTACAGTGTTTTTTAATGTATTATTGAACACTAAAAGCCAAAAGTATAATATTCATTATTATATTTTATATTCTATTACATACGTTATTACATACATTAATTTCATTTTTTTATACTATAGATTTCATTTTACTATTTTTTATTTTTCTTTTTTACAATGTAATATTGAATTTATATTAAAAAATGTGTAGTAATAACTTCAGAACATTTCGTTTAATTTTTTTAGTTATATTTTATTTTAATTATAATTATTTTATGCAAACATTTTAGCTTTTATACAGTATATAATTTAAATAATTTTAATTTTAATTCTTCTGTTTATAATATTCAGTATATATTACGATTTTTTTATTAATTTAAATTAAGTACCAAAAAACGATTTTAAAAACTTGTTCAACATACTCTTTATTTGTATAGATAATACAAATAGATTTACAATTTGATAAATTTGCTTCAACGAATGCACATGCATTTAATTTTGAAGATTATTTTAAAGCTACATTTTACAAGGACTTTAAATGTAAATATTCATTTTGTCATAAACATAATGTTTTTGATGAGATTTTGCAATTCGCAGTAAGATTTATTATATATAAATATTGTAAAGACAGGAATAGAAGTATTAATAAAAATAAAAAAACTTTAGGTCATTTTCGAAATTTAAAAAAATTTATAAATAAAGAAGTTTTAATTCAACCTGTTTTTATTATATGAATAAATATTGTGTTTATGACAAAATGAATTTATTATGACATATTATTTTGTTTACACGTAATCCCAAAACAGAATAATAAATACAATATATTTCATATAAATACAATATATGAAATGTATTGCATTTATTATTCTTTTTTGTAATTTTTTATTTAATATTTATCTATGTTTGTATGTATTGTTATATTTATTATATATATATATATGTATATTTATTTATGTATTTTAATTTTTATTTATTTACTTATTTATTTATTTATTTATATATTTATTTACTTATTTATTTATATATTAAATTATTGTTTCTATTATAAATATATATACATATATTTATTTATTTACTTGTACATTGTATTTGTGTTTTTTTATATGTACTATTGCATTATATTATTATATTTATATACTGTTGCAAGTAAATGCATAAGAATATTATTTTTTTTATTTACACGTTGATAATTATTGTGCTGTATCAATTAGTAATTGATAATATATTTAACTTATAGTACATGCTACTTAAAATGTAAAACTTTTTATATCAAATATTGCATTGTAAGAGCAATATTGACAAAATAATTTATTGTTAATGTAATAATTGTAAAATTGCATAGTTATTAAGAATAATAATATGTATTAATAAATGATATTTGCTTAAAAAGTTCAAATAGCCAAAGATTAATGTTTTACTGTCATTATAATTGTTATTAAATATGAAATTATTTTACTATTAGAATATATATAATTAAATGAAATAAATACAAGGCTTCAATTCTTTGCATCATCCTTTTATTATCATTAAGTTACAAGAAAAGGATTTTCATCCATTTTAAAGAAATACAATTATCTTATACATTCTAATAACTTTTATTTGACATAAAAAATAACATAAATTGACACTTACAAAATCTAACGATTAAGAAAACCCAATATCCTTCGACACAAAAGATTTCCATAAAGATGTTCTATATAATAACTTCTTTGAAAGGCTTGAATATTTGTATTGAACACAATATTTTTAATAACAACACAATTTTTAAATATTCACTAATATATAAAACATATCTTTAAAAATAATAATAAGTTTATTCACAGGTAATTAACACTTTATTGAACTAAATATGTTTTTTTAAACCACCACAAATAAATAATACATTTTAAAATATTAAATCATTTTAATAATAATAAATTTTATCACTGGTAAGTTAAAATTGTATTAAAAAAATATTTTTTTTAACTAACACAAAAATATTAATGTATTTTTAAAAAAAATAATAAGTTTATTTGCTGCTAATTAACACTTTTATTAAACTTTTTGGTATATTATTAAGCGAACGCGCATTCTTGTTGAAAGAACTTTTCTTACTGTTCAAAAACTTTAAGAAATGAGAAGTAAACACATGTGTCAGATTATTAGTGCCTGCTCACGAAAAAGGACACATGGGGTTATAGAAAGTGTAGGATTTTGTATTTTCTTGATACTTGTACATGGATATTTGTTTCCAGTCTTTCCATTTACAGTTGGATCCCCCTGGTTAGTACTGTATGCTAGTTGTTAGATGTTTTGGTGCAGCCGACCGTAATTTCCAGCACATGGGGGCCGCCATGACGGTGCCATATGATGAGTCCATCTTGGGGGTTCGTCCAATAGAACACCGACGCAACAATCCACACGAGAGTTTAGTCGCTGTGCGAAGATTAGAAAGTCCCGACCAATCATGACCTTCCTTTCTGTTCTTAGCACAATTGTCATGTCCTTCGCTTATGTATAAAAATCTGTGCAAGTTGAGCGTCGATAATCTGAAGCTGCAAGGGGCATCTCTTCAGGGAGATCATTTTTTACTTAAAACCTGACGCTCCCATTTTTCCACATGTCTCTACTGCTCGCAATATCGCGTTGGTAACCCTCTCAACCTCCTATGATATTCACGATTTCGTGTCAGCAGCCCGTCGAACTACTCACGTTTTCGTGTTGGTCTTGATGCGCCGAATAGACGTCGAAGTTAACAACTTCAGAAACGGAGTTTATATCGGATTAGTCGTCATACTTGTCAACTTAAGTTTTAAAAATTAATTTAAATTATATTACATTCATATTAAGATGTAAGACTTTATATTTTGTTTATAAAGAGAACTATTCATTAAATGACATCTCCCGGTGATTTATTTATTAAATTTTTTTGCATTTTGTTTAATGACTATATTTATAAACAACGTTCAAAATGCCTACCAGACCGGCTGGCGCTTGTCTCTCCTTCACCTACGAAGGAGGAACGAAGCCGTCTCGTTACAGTACAAATGTGAGTACCCTGAGTTTATACACGTGTGTCAATGATTATTATTTGTAAATCGAAAAATTTAAAGAGATTTTTTTGCTTGCAGAATAAAAAATCGAGAACTAAAATTCAAAGACTTACCGTCTAAATTATGATGTTCATTAATATCAACAATCAAAAGATGAATTGAGTTCGTAATTTCAATTTAAATGATTCGAATAATGGTAAACTTGATTATCTTAATTTAATTATTCAGTAAATTCACGAGAGAAATTACAATCAAACGAAAATAAACATATTCAACTAGAATTAGCTCTAATAGTTATAGGTACCCAATCTTTTATATTATTATTTATTTATTAATTCCAGCCTTTCGACTCTGGAATAAACTTGGTTTACATTTATTTTTCATATAGTATTATATGTAAATACTTATACACTATTATGAATTACATTTTACCTATTAATTAATCTCTAAATAGTGATTCCGATGAAACAAAGGTACTCGCCTTGTAATGAACGAGATATGGATTATTATGAACTTATTATGAAGTTTTTTCAATATGTATAGATTTAAGAATTATAATTCTACAAACTATAAATGTATACATTATCCATAAAATCACATTAATTAATAGTTTTTTAATTTAAATAAATATTATGTATATAACAGTGAGAGAGAGAGAGAGAGAGAGGGAAAGAGAAAGATGGATAATATTTATTCCTGTACATTGTGTTGTAAAAAATAAATTAGATATATAAAGTAATTATATTACAATACAAAATATATAAATATACAAAGCTTAACGATATTTAATTACATACAGTTAATTAATTATATATTATGAAATAACCAGAATATTTATGCACTTATACTCTCGAGAGAAAGTAAGTGAGCACGTACTCTCATCTTAAAGGCCTGAAGGATCTCTTTATTTATTTATTCGCCTAGGCAAAGTGGGAGTTCCAGAGGTAGCCAGTCTTGATATGAAAAAATTTTCTCAACTCCTGTGTTAAAAAGAAGTGAATATATAACAGTGTCACATCTCCCATTATTAGTTGAACAGTTACATTAAAATCGAAAAGTGTTAAGAGATAGGCAGGTGTGTTATGATTTAAAATTTTCTAGAAGAGGCAGAGTGCAAAGTATTGCTTACGTCCTGCAATGAAAAGTCACTGTATCTCTTGCCTATAAGGAGAGGCGTGCTCGTCTCTTGTTACACCACAGATATAACGGATTTCAGTGTTGTTCAAGCGTTAAACTGTAGTGTCAAGTTCATCTGTGAAGTCACAGTGAAGAGTAGTCAACAATGGGGATTAAAAGCATTTGTATAAGATGTTTACGCAACCTAAAACTAGTGCTTTTTTGAAAAAGTATAACATGTAAAGGAATGTCCTTTCTTGCACAGTTGGGAAACTTGCTCTTTCCAGTTTAGCTTAGAATCTAACACGATCCCGACATTGCGCAAAGATGAGTCAAAGTAAATTCTTGAGTTTCCAACTATCATGTAGGGGTTAGCTTTATAAATTTTTTTTTTAGTTGATAAAATAGGATAAGCTGATGATAATGGCTTTAGTCTTATTTGTGTTAAGCTGAAGATTATTATTTGTGATACAATTTATGATTCCATCAATATTTTATGTTATCATAGCAGAAACTACATCAAGTTCTTCAAGGGGACACTGACAGTAAATCTGAAGATAATCAGATCCAATATTTGCATAGTAAGGCATATGCTCATGTCATTGATATAGATAAAAAATAAAGAGTTCAAGGACAGAACTTTACGGGACATCATAGTTGAGGCCTATAAAAGAAGATAATTTGCGTTCTAAGTCAAGAACAGCCTGCTCACTATCGGCGAGATATTATGCGATCCATTTAATGACCCCTTTAGAGAGGCAGAAGAATGGAAGTTTAGCATAATTGACCGTGTCAAATGTCTTGGTAAAGTCGAATAGTAAGAGTAAGGCGACTATCTTTTGGTCAATGCTATGCCTGATGTCGTCAGTTAGTTTAAGGAGGACTGACTGTATGGAGTGACCAGCATGGAAACCAGTTTAAAGTGAGTCAAGAATTAGTCGAGTCTCAAAGTATAGTGTCAACTATTTATGCATAAACCAATTTAAAGCTTTAAATAAGAAGCAGAGGAGGGATGATAGTCAGAGAGATAGTTAGAGATGACATGCTTACTTTGCCCAAAGCTCATACAATTAACTTTTTTCAAAACGATGGAAATTGGAACTCGCATAGACATAGATTGAAATCTACGAGATCTCATCAGTACCACATGGCTGGGTACTAAAATGTAACACCATCTCTTTAATGGTCGACTTAGATACCAAGATAAAATTGAATTGCTCATGGTAATGAGTATTATTGAGAGCCTTGAGACTTTCGTCAACAGCAGGGGCATGAGAATCCTGGGAAACACCACTCAAAAAATTATTGAACTCATCAGCTGTGAAGAGTGAAGTTGTTGTATTTAGAAGATGTTAAACAGAAGTTACTCAGTTTCTGTCATAAGCATTAGAATACAAATTTTCATTTTTGCGGAGAATAGAGGTGATAAATCTTTAGTGATGAGGAAGATTACTAGGTCAATAGCACTTATAACGTCATAGTCTTGGTGTGTAAAAGTGTTTGGTGCGTAAGTCGACATCAGTACGTCGAATGTAGTCGTTATAAGGTTATGTCAATTAACAAAAGGTACTTCGGTTTTCCAATAGTCTATTAGAGTATCATTAGCATCTATTAGACAGAGGTCTCACTACGTATTGGTATTTTTCTTATGGTGTGTGGCACCATAAGAGATAGAAAAAGAGAGTGTTCTTCAATAAAAGTCCAATAAATTTATCATTCTCGCCATTGGAGAGGCGGTGCGTATTAAAGTCGCCCAATATAAGCTTCATTGAATAATCGTATATGTAAAGAATAAGATTGTGTATAAAGTTAGAACCAAGCATAAAAGAGGAATGAGGCGGATGGTAAATTGCTGCACTGAAAATCGAAGCAATGTCAGCTACATATACCTCGTAAAATAGATACTCAGTCTCACAGGGTTTGCCATTTCACATGATATCAAAAAATTCTATGAAAAAGCCAAGATATAATGTATCATCTCAATATGTCCCCTAAGAGACTTTATATTAAAATAGCAGGCCTTCAGACTCCTAGAGAGAGACACCGATGGAGAAAAGGAGGAGATGGCAATGTTAGAGTTTTTGGGCGGCAAGGGAGTGATGATAGGAACGAAGGTGAGGATATATGACTTGGGTGGTATTGAAGAGATAAAAGTAGAGGAAATATCTGAGTTCAGGAGTCTTAAGATGGAGAGGTGATCTTGGATAAAAAATTATCCAAATCCGCAGTAGATGCAATAGAGATACCATTGCTTCCCAATTTCTCCCTGACTAATACCATGCCAGAACGTACAAACCTGATGAAGTTCTTGTCCTTAGCAGCTTGGTACGCAGCAATGCGTAAATTGTAAATTTCCGTGGCAAGATAGTGATTATAATTTATAATACAATGATAATATGGGAAAGGTGCCTTGGCTTCCTCGCAGTTTACCATTGAAGGTAGTAGAGTGCAATTTGTTTGTGGCGATTTGCGTATCCATTAAAGAGTGTGACAATGCCTTTAACGATAGCGTTACCAGGAGGGAAGGCGAATGTCCGCTCTGTTCATCATAATTATCGTTGGATGTTTTAGATCGCAGAGATCTAGCTGTAACAATGACATGATGCAAGATGATAGGGTCAAAAAATGAATAATGCAGCAAAAACGAGCAGTTTGAGATTAGTACCTGCGTGGCAATGCAGGCCAACGATGAAAAGAGAGTCCGTTCTGCTTTCTCTTAACCTCCCCGAACTTACTTCGTAATGTCGCAATTTTAATGGTTGTAGCAGAGGTGGATGAAGCCAGTAGCAGTTTTTCCTAAAGTTTTTGCTCGACACTACTAATAGTAGTTTTAAGATCGAAGACCTCACACTTAACAGTAGCATGCATTCAGACATATTGTCAAGTGCAGAGAGTTTGTTCTTGATTGGTGTAATTTTTATCTCTAGTATCTCAGAGCTTTGCATGCATAGATTATTAGTTATAATAAGTAGTCTGCAGTTGATTCTCAATGTTGACCTGCTTGCTTTCTAAGTTGTCCAATCTTTACTGGAGAATGCCCAGAAATCATCCCAGATGTGATTCGGCTAGAGATGGCGATTGCGATGGTGCAGGTACGAACGTAGGTCCCTAGTAGAAGAGATGAACGATTATGACGATGAGCAAGAGCTAGATTTCGAGACAGTAGAAATGGACTCAACGAGTAGTAAAGAAACAGCATCTTCATTACTATTGTCCTTAATTTTCAATTTGACATTTTTTGAGGCTGGATAAAATATCAGGACAAAACAAAAACACAATTTTGGCGCTACTCACTAAAAAAGAAAGAGAGAGAGAGAGAGAGAGAGAGAAACGATACGACAGAGACAGAGAGAAAGAGACACAGAGAGAGAATTTAATGAAGCAAGTACTAATCTAAATAAGAAACGTGTAAGAAACAGAAGGCGTTAGATACATAAAGATAAAGAAAGATGGACAGTATACTACATCGAAACATCGACATATGTTACGTGAATGAAAAATTTTTTAACTTTGTCAGTTTTTTATATTTGTAACTCTAGTTTTTTTAAATTAAATTGCTTATTGTACACTTTGCAAAAAATTTTAACACGATTAGATTATTAGTTTTAGAAAAATACTATTTATAATTAAATTATGTGAAAGTTTTCTAGGTTTAAATTAATTGAATGCGTTAAATGATTTTATTTTTTTCAATGACTTAAAAATATAAAGTTATCGTACAACAAATTCTATATCGCATATTTTTTAGATATTCTGAAAATTTTCTACAAAATATGAGATACAGCATTTATTATATTATAAATATATGCTTGAAAGTAGTTAGAAGAACTAAAATTATATAATGCATTGAGCTAATTTCAGCATAGAAAATGTTCACATAATTCAATTGAAAATAATATTTTTCCTTTCTAAATTAATAAGCCGATTAAATTAAAATTTTGTTAAAAAAAAGTACATAATAATCACTTTAATTTCCTAAATTAATTATAAATATTGAAAAATGATGAAGTTATAAATTTTTTAATTATATAAAAATTTTACGATATTTTGAATATTTTTCTGCTTTACATTTATCAATTAGTTTATATAAAAATTATTTTTCTTCTTAAATTCTATTAGATATAGTGCATCTGTTACTATTATACTGTTAAAATTACAACTTCTTATTTTATAATAAAGTAAAAAAAATAAATTTTTTTATTAAAATTGTTAATTAAAAAAAACCTTGAATATTTTTTATGAAATTCTATAAAATAAAAATCTATTAATTTTATTTATGGTTTTTCATTCATATAGTTGAAAAAAGTGATCTTTGGCTGGGTATAATTGTTATTACCTTCTTGATTATATCTTTAGTTCTTTTCGTCCAATTATATCTGATATTTTTGATACCTAATAGATGTCTTAGATATTATACCTATAAAATTTTTCTTATTCTCTGACATATAACACTTACAGAATATTAAAAACTCACGTTAAATAGAAGAAACAGTCGTGGCGGATGAATTATCTTCTTTCTTTCTTATACATATTAAGTGATACTAGCGACCCTGATGAGTGATAGCGCCAAAGAAATAAATTTTTTTAGTGCTATAAAATGTATTTTTAAAAATTGCTATAAACAGGTATATGGACTACGGATAAGTAAAAATCCATATTAAGTTACTCAAAAGATGTACTTAATTTAGTAAAACAACAAAATATTTTTAATCTTCATATAATTATAATTTATATTTATTCTAAAATATTTAATCAAAAAATATAAAATATTACGTTATAATGAGTTTTATTATTATGTATTTTTTTATAAAAATATACATTATAATCATAAAAGTTAAAAATGTTTTTTAGTTTACAAAATTAAATGCAATTTCTAAGTATTTTAATCTGGGTTTTTATTTACCCTTACTCCACATATCTATATATAGTATTTTTTAATAAGTTTTATAGCACTAAAAAATTTCTTTGCGAACTTGAAACCACCAAAAGTACTATGAAAGAAAATACATTATTTCATCTTCCATAAACTTTATATAATTTAAATTAATTTATATTATTTAAATTAACATACCTGAAATTATTTTTCTGTAACACTTTAACTTATAATTTTAATTTTTACAATGCATTAATGCATTTCACATGTTCTTTGAAAAAACTTTGAAAAGAAAAAACGAAAGAATTTTTACATTGTTATATGTGTTAGAAAAATAATAATCAGGTGGGGTTAACTGCATATGAGAGAACTGGCAACAAACGCAGCAGACGGATCAAGGAAGGTTTGTGACGTAAAAGAAAGTGCCTGCTCCAATATAATTTAAAATTTTTTAAATATTATAATAATTATACATAATTATAAACCATATTATTAGATTAAATATAAAAATTAATTTTTCTTCAATGTTAGTGAAATTTAAACAAATTTAGTAGAATAAGATCACCCCGTATGTCCCTTTTCGTGTGCCAGCAGTGCTAAAGCGGTTCATGTGTTTACTTTATAGTTGTTCAAAGAATTCTAGCCACAGAAGAGATTTTTAGCTTATAACAGTTTCCAAAACTCTTTCAACAAGAATATTAATAACTAAGTGACTGTTACTATAAATATATATAAAAATTGTTAATTAATGTTAAAGTAAGTGTGAGAAATTTGAAAAGTGATATTTATTTTTAGAAATAAAAATTTTATATATATGTAACTTTTGAATTTTAAATATATTACAGAGCTACTGCTTATACTTTCATCATTACAAATATATTTTAAAAATATATTTATTATAAATATATAATAATGCAAGCATAAGCACTAGCTCTGTAATATATTTAAAATTCAAAAATACATCGTAATGATCAAATTTAATAAAAGTATTTTCATGGTGAGAGAAATATTGTCTCTCTCTCTCTCTCGCACCTATAGCTTCTTTGCTAATCTCACAAGTGCCCGTAGGGTGAGTTAAACTATTTTTAAAGCACTTATAAAAAATTTTAGTTCGGGCCACGGACTCTGAAAAGTCGCTGGTGTTTCAATATGTGTGAGAGAGAAAGAGCATATTTCTCCCACTATGGTTGTTTTCAAAATTTAATATAGATCTTAGCGTTCTCTAAGTATCTGTTCTGTGATAATAACACAAATACCTGTACACCGAATTACAAGTATCGACTCATTAAAAATGACATAGGGGGGGAATTTTGTTATTTTTTTTTTATATTTCTTTATATTTTCATAATTTTAAAAGAAAAATAAGTTTTTTAATTGAATGTAAATATATACAATAAAATTACTTATAATTAATGAAAAATTAAAATATTATTAAATATTAAAGATGCAGGGTGCTAATTTTTTATAGAGTGGATTTTTCTAGGTCCCTTTTCCATTTAAGCTTAAACCCCACTAATTCTCTAAAATAGAAAAGTAAATACAAACAATAGTTTATGTTATAAATATTTATTTCTCTTATGTATGTTTATAAATTAGCGCAATAAATTTATGAATAAAATGTATATATCATATTCAAATCCAATTAAAAATAATATATAAAAGTTAAACGTGAAATACATCGTATAACTTTATTCGATCGAATTTAAAATGAAACTTATTGTTTTCACTTATTCAGTTTTAAGAGCCTCAGCAATTATTTAAATTTCCCCTACTCGTTCGAAACAATAATTTTAAGTATTTTACAGATGGAGCTATATACTTTCTTCGATTTCAACACGTAACAATTGATTACTAGTGGGACAACATTATATTATTTTAAATTTTTATCGTATTGTTGTACAATGAATTTAGTTATATTTTTAACATTTTTTTAAACATGTATAAAATTTAGAAAAATAATTTTTACAATATAAGCGCGTAAACAAGTGAATTTACACTAATTCAAATTCATTTGCAATTTCTTAGTGACAGATTAAATTAAAAAAGACGATCAATAAAAGAAAATAAAGTAATAAATTTTTATTTGAGCATATCAAACTAAATTACCCATATTCATTGGTGAACCCTGTGAGCGTATTTTATTGCATCAACGTGGTTATCACGAATATATGTATATAAAGGAAGTAATAAAGAGTCAACGTTATTTTTTCCCGAAATAGCGCCTCTTTAATGGTGACTAGAAAAAACTATTCATATAAAAGGTGACAAGTTTCAAAGGAAAAATTTGATTAATTTTGCTCACTTTCTCTGAGATGCATAATTAAATCTGATGTTGATTCTTAACTGATGGAATGGTGAAAAGTAGTGCAATTCAGATCATAACCCATTTTTGTCATGTTTGTTATGAATGAATAATCATGTATTGTCAAGACAAAGATTCATCCGCAAACTCAAAAAATAAAGATGGTATATATTTTTTTGAAGTATTTTTTATTCAAAATAATAACTAACAATTTGCTCTCTTAGTTTTATTATAAATAAATAATGTTTCTTTATCTGTTTTGGAAACAAATAATAACCTACAAATTCTGAATTGAATTTTATTTTATATGAATCTTATGGTTTTTTAATTATTCTATCGATTATAAATTAATTGAAATATTTAATGCATTCTAGGACATGTAACTGTAAGAGAAAAAAAGAATGGTGCACTTAGTAAGGTACAAAAATTGAAAAAAAGGCTGAGTCATAGTTTTGGTAGATTGTGTAAGTTTTTATGATTTTACCATTATAATTATGTAATATTTTATTTTTACTAGTTGAATCAATCTGTGCATCATTTTTAAGGTAAAAATGAATTTTGTGTGCACACACAAAAGCTTAATGCTGATAAAATTAATTGAAATATAAGCATCAATTAAAATTCCACATTGAAGTAATAATTATTGTTAATATAATTGAAAATTTTAATTTATGTATTTATATTTATTTCAATTATTTTAATTAATTATACACATCAAAAAATAGTAATATGATATTAAATATAAATACTTTTTTGTACAAAATAAAATTATTAAGTTGAAATTAAGTTTTATATTATGAAATTTATGTTATTTCTATGTTATGAATTATCAATATTTATAATAAATCTTTAAGGATAAAAGAAAAAGTATTTCAATAAAATTTTGTATAAATAATAATATTTTAATATTTGTTTTTTATTTTTTATGTCTATTTTTGCCAAGAATAAATTTTTGTATTCAATAAATTGTTGGTTAGTTTTTTTACTAATTTTTTTAGTTTTTTAGTTTATATTAGTTACTGTACATTTTATTTTCTACTATCATGAATGGTATAGAATTATACAGCTTAAAGATTTTGAACAAAATATACAAATGTAAAATAATTTTTATTATGGATATGTAGATAATTATGTATAAAAAAAAAGAAATGTTAAATTTACGAATACAGTAGATGTTTATATTTTTTATATTAAATTGAAGTAAAAACATAAAAAATACTTTTAGAAATTTCAATTATCAATAGAAAAACAAATTTTTAACTAATTTGTAAAAAAACCAAAAGTTCTGATAAAAACTATTGAATTATAATTTTTGTAATATAAATTTTCAAAATGAATGATAACATAGCTACATGATATAGATAATTTTTAAATTTTTTATGTAGTTGTATAGTTTTATCATATAAATTTTTATTACAAGACAAATATTAGGTTCATAAAAATTTTATTAATTGTGAATTACTACTCTATATCTTTTATTAATAAATATATTAAAATATGAATTTTAAAATTGTAATTAATACTCAATAAACAATAATAACAATAAATCTGTGAGTCATATTTTTTTTTAATAGTATAATAATTTAAATATTATAGATCATATGAGCAAGGATTAATTTTTTATATTAATTTTTTTATTATTATTAATTAAAATTTAAAAAAAAGATTATCAATTAAGAACAATATTAAATAAATATTTTTAACGTTATTATAATAAATATTATACTGTAGTTTTTTCGTAATAAAATAATTTTATTAATTTTTAATCAAATTTATATTCTAATTAAATGTTTCTTTTTATTCAAAAATTTTTGTAAAATCATTAAAAATTTTCGAGGTATTTTTTGGGTTCTTTATTTTACAAAATATATATTTTCTTTGGCCAAAAATTATTTTTATATATCTTTAAATATTTTATTATAATTTAAAATGAAAAACTTTTCAGTTTTATAAAGTAATCTTAAAAACTTCTAATTATGAATTGAATATATTAAAATGTACATGTCTATTATTAACTAATAATTAGTATGTTTTTATATATAATTTTGAATAATTTTTATATTTATTGTATTGAAACGCACATTCCCATTTGCGACATTCACCGGTGAAAAAATTGCACTATTGGTAATTCATACAAAAGTTCAATTAATATTTTATAAATTAATATAATAAAATATGTGATACTTTTTTGCGCAATACGATGTAGATAATGCTAGTAATGAGTGACAATTCGTACAAAAGTATTAAATACCTAAGAAAGAGCGTAAAAAACGTTGTCGTACCTCAAAATGCCAGTGACACAAAAAGAAACTTTTTAATTGACTCACTCGTACGCTGCTTAATAATTCGAAATTATCTGCACACATTTTCTGAAATGAAAACCCCGTCGATCACGAGCGATTAATTAAACACAAAAATTGATTTACCGATGAAAGTAATTAAGGAAGACAGATTCGTAAAAGAATGTTGTAGAAGATCCACGGGTAAGTGCTGATAATGTATGCTCGATTGACCATAAAGTAATCGATTTTTTACTACTATCCCCTTCATTCGCGGATTAACTACAGGAGATTTTGCAACGTGATACCGGTTGTATAATTCCTGAACAAACTACCGGGTTTCATAATCCTATGATCAATGAATGAATATACGAAAAGAAATACGTTAGGCATACCTGTCATTATGCAACTTTGGATCTAAAGTCCTTACAAACCATCTTAACTAACGATTTACAGTTTAATTACATTGTCTTTAGTTATTGCATTAACACAACAACTTAGCTGCTCTCGAGGATTGCATTATATTGTATTATTTTAACCCTGCTGTCTAAAGTAAGTATGTGCCTGTTCTTACACGAGTAGCCAGATTAGTCGAGTTACGAAACGTTCAAGAAGTGTTTTTAAATCCACTAAGCATACATGTCCATCATCGCCTTAATTGATGTTGATAACTGTAAGGGTTTTTTTGGAGGAGATTGCAATTTATTATTAATCAATAAAAAGTTCCTTTCTTGCAGATTATGGTCTAATTTGAGCTATTTGGACTCTTTTAAAGATGGTGCATCGTGACCAGTTACCATCTGTGCTAAAAGTGATCCTTCATTATCAACAGATAACGTAATTAGAAGACAAGTGTGCCATTAATAATGATTAATTATATTCATAAAAGGTTCTTATAATACAATAAGAAAATGTGCTGGGGTAATAGCAAACTCATCCTTCAAATGGGATACAAAGATCTAGAGTTCATATAGGTCTCTATGTTCACATAAAAAATCAACATCTCAAATACAAATACAGCTTTATTTAATACTCAGCAAAAATGATGTTTGAAGACACGCACCGCAGTTTTCCATAAACTACCGAAGTTAGACATGTTAGGTGGTGTGAAAAATTATTTTAGAAAAAATTTTTTTTCAGTGTCGTGACGATTATTGGTGAGAGATGGCTCTATCGATAGTGTTCACATTGTAGATCTGTTCGTACTGCTTGAAATGTAGTTCCTTCTTCACTGTGCATATGATTACATATTCCTCTCACTATTAAAAAATGAAATGCCATAAACAGTAATGTCAAGAGATATGAAAGCGGTTCCAAATAGGTCGCTTTAGTAAAAAAAATTATGCAGATAGTGATATAGTCTTTGGTTATATAGTTCGATGATTTCAACCTTTTGATGTTTGAATGAGAAAAGTGTCAGCATAATCAACGTCTGCAAGCCAGAGTGACTCGTTCAACAGGGAGAAGATCGATCTAAAGTGATAAGGTCAACTTCTGAAAGCGAAAACAGTGTATGCATATGTACGGTATCGGTTTGAGTGCGTTTCGAAAACAAGGGGTCCAAAACCTTAGAACCGTAAACTTGTGCATAAACTGAGGACTACTGTTGTAGCGTGCGCTTACGGGCATTCCTGATTAATGATGTGAAGTAACTGTTTATTGTTATGATGAGCTCGTGTTGTTCATCCTCAGATAACGCATTATGCTGCAAATGATCGCCAATTCTAGAAAAACCTTTGTCATTTAAGAATATGAGTGTCTTACGTTTGATGTCTATTTGATAGAGTTGCTATTTTTCTTAATCGCCCGATCTTGGTGGAAAAATTATTACTTGCACATAGTTTTTCCTCGGATTCGGCAACTTCTTTAGTTCGTAAACTAATTGATAGTACCAGTTCCTCTTGTAGAATGATTTTTGTTTCCTATCAAAAAATTGAAGTGCACGCCCGTAATCATGTTTTGAAGTCGATAAATCCGTTCAAAATATCTTCAAATATTCAATGGCTACCAGCATCTCAGTTATACCAGCTAACGTAGAAATGCGCCTCTCTTTATCTGTATGATTATTAACGGGAATTGACGGAAACATTGATCTTAGCAAGTTAAAGAAACCTTATCACCAGAAGGAATGTTTCAATAGGAGATCCATACTTTCTTGAGAAGTGATATGGACGGAATTTATGTTCAACTTCACATGTCTTTAATTGGTTGACAGAAAATTTATGCGGATGATACTTACTCTATTGACGACAAAAGTATGTAAGGTGCAGGGAGTTTCTTTCAGCCAACATTATACTACGCTAGAGTTAGTAAAGTAATAAATTTTGGAATCAATGAGCTTTAATTCATTCTGCATTATTTTCATTAGTTGTGGGAGTAGCACGGCTCCACAAAGTTCTAGACATGATAAGGAAATAACCGTTACGGGAGCGACTATAGCCTTAGTTAGCAATACTGTTGAACGCATAGATTGAGCTTCACTGTAACAAGTAGATAACTGCAGCTAATACCATCTCTAATGCATAATTAAACAGTGAATATTGGTCACCAGAAAAATAAATAATCTAGCGTTGAATTTAGATCGATTTTACATTTGGCAGGTTAAATTAGAATTGGCATCATGATTTACGAAGATTCACAAGAATCGGTTCGTCTTATTCAAGATTTATAATCCTATGAAAATAATTTTACCGAGTATAATGGTCAGATAATTATTCCACAGGGTCATATAATGTTGAAATTAGTGATATCCTTTTTGTTATGGTTAAATATTGGCGTATACTAATCCGCAGTGGCTCATTATAACTGATTAGGAGGGAGTTAGTTGTTACTTTAAAATTCTCAGTCGCACATGACATGAGATGTCTTAAACGCCTAGCAGCTTTCTCATGAAGATATGGGAGACAGCGTTGTTAATTTTTCACCGGTGGTATTAAGGGACTTGAACTTTCTATAGTATGAAACATTCCCTTTAAATTTCCCTAGTCGTGCTTTCCGGAGAAAATCTAGTTGTCTTAATGGGAGATGGTTTATGACTGATATGACAGAGATCGGAGTCGGATCGGAGTTGACCTTTGGAATAATGATGATATTTCCCTCATCTCTGGCTACAGCCCACCGTTTTTTGTTTTATAGTATTTTAAAGCATCTATAATGTTTAAGGTATTTCGTTTTCATGATTGCCTAAGGTATCATCAAGAAAGTATGTTTCTACGACTAAATTGATGAACACTTAACTTACAATTTCTCAATGAAATGAAAGTCATAAAATAATAACAAACCTTTACTAAAATGAAATTCAAGTTATCAAAAAACAATTATCCTACTCGAAGGACTAACACTATATACGTGCAATTTTCCGTTTAAGACTTACACAGGGAAGAAAAATTACTTTATTGATAATTTCCACAAAAGTTCAACTAATATCCAAATACCCGATACTTCTTTGCACGATATAAGTCGTTCCAAGCGCGTTATTACAGTAACTAAATACCTTAAAATATATAGACGTTGTATTTTCTTGAGTAATATATTACAGAATTGATAATAAATCTTAGGTTACTAATAATTTAATTATTTTAAATAAATTTAACTTTAAATATTACTATTTTATTAGTAGTATTTCTAATAGGTTGAGGATTGTAGATTCTTGGATATTGTGTTCGTAAGTTTCATGTATTATCCCTTAACTATTGTATTTTTATTTTATTTTTAGGCAACAGCTATGTAATCTGAAGTTTTGTGAAGTATTTAATAAGTTTTTGTGTCACTTTTTTCGAGATATTCATAAGATGGTTCTTCCTTTTTCAATATTTTTAATTTTATTTCGGACGTAGTTATGTATTATGTAAAATTATTATGTAAAAAGGCAAAATCGTTTAAAATCTGTACGTGTCATATTTCACCTTATTTTTTATCTTTTCAAGGTGAGATTTAACCGATTGATGATGATTAGTCCCACTATAAGTTTTAGGTATTTAATATTAAAAGTAAATTTTACAAAACATAAAAAATTTTAATACGATACTTACATATATGCAATTCTGTTGGTATTATTGTTAATATTAAATAAAGGCTAAAAATGTATCACTATGTTGTTGGGAATAGCAGAAAATATACAATATTATTGCGAATAACAGCATAATTCATTTACTAATGATACTAGTAATCATGTTTTTGTGTTTGACGAAAGTGTTTTTTCGTAGATATGTGTTCAAGTATTTGATTTATTACATTTGATTTCATAATTTATACGATTAATTAAACTCGTATTTCTATATACCACACCAAGATATGAAATCTAAATTTACGTCTTTGTAAAAACTTCCCATTACGTTAGCCAATTTGGATATACCGATAATGGATATGAACTTAATGTAAATTTACCTAAAAAAAAAAAAAAAATTAGGTCCTATACCATCTAGCAGTTAAGAGTGATATTAAACAGTAAGCACAAGGCTCTCAACAAGTGAATGACGCGACTAAAATTTAATATTCTTTATAATCCGTCTCACCCCCGTATATACGCAATCCAAAAATTTATTATCAAATACGTGTGATCTGTAGTCAATATATATATATTATATAGTTATAAAATATTATTAATTAATACAAAAGAAACATGATTATGATTTGTTAAAGTTCTTTCATCGACTATAAAACAGAATCATTTTTAAAAAGTAGATATTGTTTGCTATTTTGTGGAATCAAATATATCGTCTACTAAAAGCGATTAAAACGTCACTGAACATTAAAAACTAATACAGATTGACATTGAAATAACTGATACGATTTCAAAGTTACGAAAACTAATTTTTAGAATATGATATCCTATTGTCAAAAATATCTAAGCCACTGAAAGAATTTATGAATATTTTTTACTGATGCATTTCCTTACATCCCTACTTTAAAATCTTGCACCGTTCAACTATATTCTATTCATATCGATGAAACATTTGGTAGAGCAACATTTTGCGAATTTGAAGAATAGTCGAGTTATTTTAGCTGAAAAATAGATGCTGCACGAAGTATACGAGATTTTTTTTTGAATGAAATTTTATTTTCAGTAATTAATTTTTTATGAAGAAAAGTTCATAATGAATATAATTGAACTAGTTGAATTGTTGAATTTTTTCGCCCAACACTCAGTTTTTGAAATATAAAGATTTTGGGGGGGGGGAAGAATTTATTGATACACGTGAATATTAAAAAAAAATATTAAATCTTATAATATAAAACATTAATATAATGAAGTATTTCTTGTTGCTGTTTAAAGATTATATTTTTATATTTTTTAAACTTAAAGGGGTTAAAAATTTATTTTTTTCTTTTTATAATAGCAATATCAAAAGAAGAATCTGAAGATGCAGTTAGTCGTGTTCAATTGCCTTATAATGGATATTCTGAAGAGTTCTTAGATCGTTTGGAGCCAAACGGCAATATACCTTCAAAGAACGTTAAAAGTTATGGTTTGTGTAAAGTTTTAAACTTTTTTCATTGTTATTTTAAATAATGTAACTAAAAGAAGAAAAAATTTATATAGAATGGACAGAGATTGGTGAACATGACCGAGTGCACAGGCAACTTTCGGTTTCTAGCGATTCAAAGCTTTTGGATGAAGATATTCGAGAAGAAACGAAAGTTATTTTACGACCTCGACGTCCACCTCGACCAAAATCAGAAGTTTTTCTTGGTCCAGAATTACCCAGAAGAACTAAACGATTTTCAGCTTTTGGCGTAAGTTTTTAATTTTATACATTTATATATAAACTTTTATCAATAAAGATTATTCAATATTCATAAAGCCCAACGCTGTATGATTCATTTAATCATTTTAATTTAATGTTTTTTCTATCAAATATTTATGAAAAAAATGTAAATTGAAAAATAAGAAATCTGATTTTCAAATGTATCATCACGTATCAGTCTAATTAATTTTGAGTAAAATAAATAATTAACACTTGATAAATTGGTTCTATCTTACTACGTATTTAATTATTAATAGATTAAAGAATACGTCGGTATAATTCACTGTTAAAAATACGCTTACATGTTAATTTAGGATTTTTAAAGGACAGAAGCTAAACGATCTGAATTCCTTTATGAATCTTGAACTGTACCTAACGTCTTGAATCTTAATTGATGTATTGATTGATTTTTATGAATTTATGTCTTAATTTATATCCTAATTTTATTCATTAATTATACTCCTTTCAATTTAATTTTTAATTCTATGTTATAATTTTGATGATTAAATATCAATCTTTTACAATATTGATTATTAATATCATAAATTAAATTTTATTGTTAAATTTATTTCTTGATTTTCTAATTATGTAATCTATAGTATTTATATTTTACTTATTCGTGACTATTAAATTCTTCGATCAAGATCTTTTAATTGCCTCGACCATGGGTATTAAAAATTGTAAGCTTAAATGAAATTAAACGTATTTCGAAATGCACGTAACTTTCATCACATTTTTATTTGATTCTTTTTAAGATTAATATGAATTATAAAAATTGAAATCTTATTTTAATTTATATTTATCTAGAAATCGACATAAATACCAGCTAGAAAATCAAACTAAATTTGTAATTGTTTTTGAAAAATCGATAGAAGTGTTTTAGTAATAAATTTTATAGGAATATAGGAATAGTTAATAAGAGTAATAATTATATACAGATTTTTATAATATTTAAATTATTTTAAATTATCATTTTTTAATAATTTAAGTAATGCAGTTATAAATATTTTTTGTCTTAGACTATTATAATTTCTTTCTATTTATAAATTTAACTATTAATAAAAGTTTATTTTTTTTTTTAATGCTCTACAACTTATTTTTTCTGTATGCACTTGAATAAATATTTAATTTGTTTAAGTTTAAATATTGTTTTAAAATTATAATAGTTCTTTTAAATTAACAAGTAACTAAGTATTAAATAGTTTTTTTATGTGATTAATTTTTAACAACTAATAATAAAATATAAGTTCTAATGTTCCTGAACTTTTAAGGTAAGTATATAAATCTAAAAAATTTTATATTTTTTTTTTTGTTATAAGAATGAAGAGGAAATAAAGTATTATATATTAATAAATCAAATAAAAGCTTACATATACACAGGTTAACTGTAGATTTATATATTATAGTAACGGATATAAAATCTAATGATAAAAAAGATTTAATAAGTATTTTATAAAAGTTAAATAATATAAATTAAACCAATAATTAACTTAAAATTATATTTTTACTAAATGTAAACATTACAATTTTTCTAAAATTTTAGTTGACCTGTCACAGTTATTTAAGAATTATTTTATTTCGTTTTTATGTTATTAAATTTTATTTATATAAACATTATTTTTATTTTTTTGAAGCTTAATTATAGTCTTGTTTTTCATATCATTTTTTTTATTATTATCGCTGTATAAATGAATTTTCCATATTATTCTGTTATATTTCTGTCATACATTAACAATATTTTTCCATTATTGTTGAATTTTTTCCAATTTAAGTAGATACAATACATATTTAAAGACAAAAATAGCGAATGAACATTGGTATAATCAACTAAATATAAATTTTTTTATGTTAATTCATATGTATCAGGGTTATAAATATTTAGTTATTGTTATAAACTTTTATATTTTCAGAATAATGATTTGAAGTATATATGTGAATTAAATTAACATTATTAAAACATTTGATAAGTATTTGATATTTTATTATATTTTGTATACTAACAACTAAAACAATAACAATATTTAAATTATTATCATTAGATTTAATCAAATTGGTGCAATATTAAATAATTATTTCAACAAAGTAATAAAATAATAATTAATGACTATAATTAATATAATTAATTAATATAATTAATTCATATAATTAAGGAATGCATCTTCTTTTTTAAATTGTAATTAAATTAAATTAATTAATTAAATAAATTGATTAAATTGTAATAGTTCATATCGATTTTTCGGAAGTTTTGCCTAAAAACTACTTCACTGCTTATAGTATTTTGAGTATTTCTCATTATCAGAAAAAAATTAATAAGAAATTTATCTTCTATAATTTTGTTTAATTAAGATATAAAATTATTTCACAATATTTTATTCATATATATGTATATATATACACAAATACCAATATCAAACATAGTAATTCAAAATTCATTTCTTGAAAAACATTTTAAATATGTAATTTTTTACGTATCTCTTCAATCTTTTCTAAACTATGACGAAATGAAATAAAAATAATTCATGCACACTTTATTACATTTTTTAATTATAGAATAAATATTTTGATTATTTTACTTCGTAAGATGAGAACAGTCTATGAATCCTCATAACTTTATATGTAAATAATGTAATAATGCTAATTACTATATCTTATTTACATACAAACAAATATTTGCAAGCATTTCGTAACGCATATAGCGACACATAAGATAAGCGTGGCAGGTAATGAAAACTCAGTTATATTATGATATGACGAATTGATTCACATATTCATATATATCCTTGTATACATAAATAAACATTTATAGTTATAAAAGTTTTGGTATTACATTTACTCCTATGAAAATGTTTTCAAATGTTTCATTATTTTGTATTTATTCTGTTACGTAATTTCATATGTTCCATAGTAAATTGTGAATTAAATTTTGCTTCCAAATTCTAATTATTTAAATATCTAAACACATTCAAAATTTATTTTTAAAAACTATTCAACATTTTATGTGTAGAATGAAATTAGATGGAAACAAAAATGGAGTTTAGTTTCTAAATTACACAATAATATTTTATTTTTAAACCTTAGTCGCTAATGTTCTATGTGTTTCTCGTTAGAATCTACGTTTAGAATTATTTCCAAATGCCAATTTGATAATTGTAAACACCCTCATACAAGGGAACATATTACCCATTTTCACCTAACACCAGGAATTTCTTCCACTGGGGAAACCGAGCATGATACATACCTACTTATATGCCCTCTGAATACATACACATAGAAAATATTACTTGAACAAAAGGAATATTATTTAATTTTATTTATGTATTTTATTTTATTGTTTTTAAACCTGAAATATTTACAATAAAGTTATTTATTGAATAAAACATCAGGAAAATCACTTCCATGACTTTGGCAACAAATGCATGTACCTATCAATATTTTTCATTTCCATTTAACCTGTAACCTTAAATGAATGAAAATAAAACTTTTCCAACGTCGAATAGATATAAGTTTATTAACATAAATATTTGATTTAAAATAATCTAATAAAAAAATCCAAAAGTGTCAAGTCACACAATATAAGTAACTAACTACAATAACCAAAATGAGAGATAACAAAAATAAAAAATATATCACATAGTAATTAGATTTTATTCAAATCTTCATTAATATACAATATTTATAAAGAAAAAACTTGGTTATCATATTGCAATATCAGATATCACTAACTGCTGTATCAGCCTTATTTTTAAAATAGTATAATTCATATAGTCAAAATTCTTTTCTTACAGTGACACATTGCAAATTACCTGAATTCTAAATGCAGATAACTTGATTTTTAATAAATTTATTAAAATGAAAATAAACTAGATCTTTTATAATTTTATTAACATTTAGAATGATTTTGATAGAAAAATTGGAATTTACCGCTTGTTTGATAATTCATTTAACGAATGTTCCATACTCTGTCCACTCATACCTATATAACCTAAACTTTACAGTTGTTAATCTATTTTTTTTGATAATATTTTATCGTCAAAATTTAAGAAAATTTAAATTTTGTATTAATTATGAGATATTCTATAGCAAGAAATTTCTGTATAAGATATCTAAAATGTATACATTACGATTACAAGATTTTGTTAATCAATATAAAATATTTATATTCGATTTATTTCATCTATTGAATTAATATTAAAATTAAATATTTTAATTCCTGCTCAATTTTTAGTGTTATCATTTAAGCATTAATACTTTATGATTAAATATCTGTTAAATCGTTACCATTTTCACTCTGTTTTTAATAATAATTTATGAAATTTCATCAAATAATTTGCTTTTTCAATTAAAGCTATAGCTTTTAGATATTTGTAATCCTTAATAATTAGTTCGATAAAGAAAAAATATACAAAATAAAAGTGAAAAAGTAGATATTATTTTAAATATCTTTAACAACTACAATACCCATCTACAATTCACTTATGAGGGAGAAACGTCCAAATCTCTAAGCTTTTTTGACATTACCATACATAATAAAACAATTATATAACCATGAATTGGTATCAAAAATTGATGTGCTTGAACCGAATTATTAATTTCCAATCTTATCATATGAAGAATAAAAAAAAATATTGTATATAATCTAGTAGACAGAACGATTTTACTTTCCGGCGCAAGTTATAAGGACAATTTAAACAAAATGATTAATATTCTACACAACAATAACTACTCTGACTAGTTTTATAACAAACACATTAAATACAGACTAAGAAAGATTAAATATAAAGATTCTTTCAATAATAATACGAAATTTTATGGCAATATAATTTCCTTCCCGTAGACATACTTTTTACGAACAAATAAAAACATATAACATTAATACTGTTACCACTTTAATTTAATATTAATAATAAATTAAATAAAATCATAAAGTTCAGCAAGAATAGTAATAACAAGTGGAATACCACAGGCGTTGTATATAAAATTAACTGCAAAGATTGTAATGCAAGCTAAATCGGCGAAACAAAACAAATTTTAAAGAAACTTATTTTCGAGCATGAGACTAGGACAATGTCAAAATTTTAGAGAGAGAAAAATTATAGAAACCGCCAAATTACCGGAAATGTTAAATATTTTTTTAAATCCATATACTGTAAACAGACAAGAGGACATGCATGGATTAAACACTTAATACAAACATCTGACCAAACTGATGACACAACATACAGATGACGGTATATAAACACCACGTAAGTGTCCCTTGGTACATTTAAATCTTGACAACGTGTCAATGTAAATTGCACGAGATTAATTACATAAAAGTATATTGAGGTAAATATTAATTATCCACAATGTATTTTCTATGTATGAATATTGTAATTATATATATAATTTATAATTTTGTAATTCAATAAATAAAGGTTTGAAGAAAACAGAGTCGTTCTGTCGAAACGTTGCCGACGTAAATACAAGTTGTTTTTTTCATTTTCACACCCATAAGGAAACAAATTTTCAAAAAACGTTCTAATTCAAAAATATAGTTTCTATTTTTTATAATAAATAATATGAAATCCTTTTAAGAGATGAGCGAAGATTCATAATATAACGATTTATATATAATTCTTTCTATTATAAAATTTTGTTTTTAAAACAAAATTATATATTTAATATGTAATTTGGTGCATATAAAAAATATATATTTTTTATAATAGAGTATATAATTTTTTAAAGAGCAATAGCGAAATTATACGTTTTTATCAGATTGAAAGTTTTAAGAAGAAAGTTATCAAGATGTAGGAATTAAATAGTAATGAAAGGTTTGCTTTCATGGTTGTCCTTCATTTTACTTAATGTGATTTTGTTGATTCTTTTTTTAATGGAAATCATTCAAAAAATTATTGAATAAAAAATTTATTATTTAAAAATCTTTTTTTTAAAAATCTTTTTAATTTCGTTTTGTTTCTTTTACTATATATTATTAGGTTTAGAAAGTTGATTCATCTAATTTATCAAAATTTCGTCTGTTAAAGTATGATGAAAATTATAAGCATTAAAAGACTATAAGAAAGAATGTAAGTGATTTTTGTATATAAATAAAAAGATGTTAACTAATTATCTAAATTAATATAATTATAATTTTTTATTAGTTTATTTATTATATTTATTTTATTTATTTTGTTTATTTAGTTACTAGTTTCGAGCCCAGAATTTGTAAGTGAGAATTGATCTCGGTTTTTATTTTAGTTAGCATGGTATATTTTTAAAAGAGAATAATTATTATTCGTGGTTGGATATTTTTGACTATCAACCGATGTGTTGCTGGAGTTAGCCACGCTAATAGCACTGCACTGCATAGAGTTGTTCCGGCTTATCACTCTCTTTCTTAAATTAATCACATTTAATTTAAATATACAAAACTTGTTATTATATTATGTAGTCATCATGTGTGGATACGTTGGTTATATATATATATATATATATATGTGAGTGTAATGTATTGTTATTGACGAAAACACTTGAAGTAAGCTTAAGGTAACCTTATTATTAAAGTATAAGATGTTAACCATGTTGACATAAAATCGGTGAAAATAGTAAAACGCTAAAAAAAAGATAGCAACAAACTACTGATTTATCTAATTGATATAAATTTTTAAGCATATTTTATCGCATATGCATTTTATGATCCTATCATGCGAAAAATGGGGATTGAAAAAGTTTTTCATTAGAAATCATCAGTCTAAATAATATTAGTGGTTAAGGTAGATGGTAAATATAGTTAATTAAAAACTAATTTTATAATTCAATTATTCATTAAATATTATTAATTAGATTTAAGAATAATATAATAATCTACTTAAAATAATTATGTGAATTAATTAAATATATAATTTTTTTAATTTAAATATAAGTTTTTGTTTCACATGTGAGTCGTATTAATTGAGTGAATGGATTTTTGTTTGTGTAATTGTGGTTTTACGATAATATTTTAATAACTAAAAATATTTAGTTTTATTATTTAATCAATCAACTTCAACTATATAATATATTAATTTAATTATTTATACTTTTTATGGTTATATTTTTTCTTGAACGGCGTGTAGTAGTTGAACTATTTGAAAATTTATTAGCCTATTATTATAAATTTAATAACAATTTATATTACTAATATATTATGTATTTATTTATTATCGATTTTGTTATATTTATGTTGCCTAATTAAAATTTTTTGAAATTTTTATACAAAGAGTACCTATTACTTTGTAAAAATATAATTTTTCTGAAAAACAATAAAGATAGAAAAATCTGTTAAAATATAATAATGAAACATTGAGAAAATTATACTTTACCAGACACTTTATTATTTTAAATACAGAGATATTTCGTCTAGCTAGAGAAAGATTGAAGTTGACCAAACTCTCAGTGCTCAAAAATGAATGCCTCGTTAACCATCTCACCCTGACGGTTCGCCGCTGCTTTTCCTATTTCTTGGTTTTACAAACAATTTTTTTATTATACACCACATAGCTTAACATTTGCTACACTTAATACGCATCGCGAGAAACTTAATATTATTACAATACTTATTTAAGTCCCTAATTGACATAAAAAACCTTCCGCTGGTAATCGAAAGGTAAAAGCCTTACACGTCAATTATTTATATCAAATATCCACCTGATTTACAAATTAATTTTTAAATTTATGAGCGAAAAACCAACAAGAAAGTTGACGCGCGTCCTTGGTTTCGACTGCACGCTGCACCGCCAAACTATCCCATTTCCTTCGTCCGTTTTTTCAGATAATTACTCTCGTATAATCATCTTACTTTAACGCCAGATCATTTTATCTCGCTCCGGGGTTTCGACTCATTCGACACCCCATCGAAACCATACTCTACGTGTTGGTTTTTTCGCGAAGGAAAATTTACGAGGTATGGGTCAAAATCCTTAATTATAAAAAAAAATATACACAAACACTCAAATATGACGAACATACAAAATACAGTGAACATCTGTAAAACACACACACTCCGCCTTAAAATAAAAATTTTTAAACCTAATACTATACGTCAGTAACAGTATCTTTATTCATTTACAAAAACATGAGTTTGCCGTTTTACATTATATTTGATTTTTTATTTTTCATTTTTTTATTTTTTCATAATTATTTAAAAGTTACCGACAGTTGATAAAACAATATATTAAAAACAGTTAATATAAAATATATAGAAGAAAATTTTTCCTTTTTTTTCGGTCGTAACAGATTAAATCAGTCACTCAAATAGTTTTTCTTTAGTTATGATATTTTGTAGTTTTTATGCGATTAAGATATACAGATATCATCTAATTAAAGCGATATAAAACATGTTTAAGAAGTGTGTTTGATAATCTTAATTTAGTAGAGAAGGTAGCCGAATATTCCAATTTTCAAACAGACACAGACTATGTCGAAATGTCTGGAGCAGTGTTAAATTCGCGTTATTTTACTAAAAATAATTTTCTTTGCTCATTGGTAAAGGTCTGTTAAGAGTTGTTTTTTTTAAGTATCTTATGCGTAAACATTTAAAAAGCTTACAGCTGATAATAACGCCACATGTAATAGAAATTATTTATATAGTTTATGAAATTAAACATTATAACTTCTATCATCTGTTACATTTCTGTACTGTTTATATCCATTTAAGTAAATTTTATACTTAAATACCACCTAAAAATTTCTACTTTGTCCTTAAATTCATTTAAGAGACTTTTTACTACTGGAAACGATTATCACGTTGATCATCAATGTTAAAAAATCTATAGAAATTAATTTGAGTACATATTATTAAGTGTACATATTATTAATTTGAGTACATATTAAGTATAAATGTACGTCTATTATTACCCGTTTTTGTATTTTTGTTGTAATTTAGGATAAATTTTTTTATTCTCTAAATTATTTTAAAATATATGCTAAAGAATTTAGTAATGCCGAATACCTATTATTTAAATTTAACAAAATTAAAATTAATTACATTATTGAAAAAGTTCTTGCCGTCACATATTAACACCTAATGCAAATCTAAAAAGGATTTTTTCAATTAAAAAATAATTAAACTAATTAGTATTTTTTACAATAATACTAAATAATTAAAATTATTCAATTAATTTTAAGTTAAGGTTTACTATTAAGCGTTATTGTATTATAAAAAAAATATGAAGTATTTGTTATTTGTTTTATTTATTTAAGAACTCCTAAAGAACATAATAAACAAATTAAGTTCTTAATAAACTTTAGTAAAATATAAATGTGCACTTACAATTTATGTCAATTTTAAAAATAAACAATATTCGAAATGAAATAGAAACTAGTATTAATCATGTGAACATTTTTTGTGTGATATAGAAAATACTTTTAAACGTTATTGGGTTATTTGGTGATTTTGATAATAATTTATTCTTATAAACAAAATATAATGAAAATATCGGAAAAAATGTTAATTAGTGACAAAAGTTGTTGCAATAAATTGCAATTAGAAAATTATTTGTAAAGATTGCTATAATCTTTATTGCATATATGAATAATCTTATCTACTATTGCTATTATATTATTATAATAATCTATAAGCTATTTGTATATTATAAGACTTAGAACATAAGATTCATCATGCTATATTATGAGTCTTATTTAACCAATAAATTATATAAACATATAATTTATTTTTTTTATATAAACTATGGGGTATCTATTAAAATTTTTTTTTAATTCATTATCTATTACTACAATTATATAGTGTATTATACAATGAGTAATAAAGTGCACATAGTAAATAGAATATAAAATTGAATTCAATAATTTTATCATTTTATAAATATATACATTTTTGTTTTGAAAAAAAAGAAATAAAATAAAACAAAATATTTGTCTTCTTGTATTCTAAAATTACTCTTATAAATGTTTATTAATAAATTATATTTGTCATTAAAAATAATAATTATAAAAATATTTAATTTGTTTATTTAAAAAAATATTTATTGCTTAAAATATTTGAATTCAATTTTTTTAATGTAATACTTAAATTATTATTGTTAAAAACAAAATATACAATTTATCAAATCCCTATTGTGACTAAATCCTAATTACAATCTTTCAGTATTTTTGTCACCACTTTAATTAATTTTTGATAAAATAATTATATACCATTTTTTAAAGTTATTTATTTTGCATTATTTATATATTTGAATGTGTAAAATTCATTATAAATATAAAGTTTATTTTAATTTTTAAATTAAACTATTAGTTTTAAAATTGATTTTCATTTAATAAAATACATATGTAAATTCAGTAAGTTAAAATAAGTACAGTAATTATTTAATTAAATTTTTTTATTGCATTTCATTGTAATTTAAACTTAATATCACATAAATTAATTAATAAAATTTACTGCACTTATAATTTAATATTATTGATGTGATTTAAGTAGGAAATTAATAAAGTATGACTTTGATTCATGACAATGAAACGAATATACCGTTAAATTTATTTAAATTATTACGTATATAAATAAAAAAAAATTTTTTTATTTAATTCTACATGAAATACTTTTTTTTATTGCATTCAAATAATTTTCATGCAAAATTATATATATTTCAGTATAAAATTATATTTTTTAATGGTAAAATCTCTTATTATAGGTAGTGACGATTATTACTGAAAGAAACACATCGTATTCCCGGGCCTACAAAAACGATTTTCCTTGGGTTCAGAGACAAAAAGAGTTATTGCATATGATATGGAAAGTGCATAACAGTAGATTGCATGGGTAAAAGAAATCTCACAACACATGACAAAAATGTCAAGCATCTGACGAATGAGAAGTTTGACACAAAAAATGTTTCATTGGAATATTTTCATCAACGACAGATTACTTCAGTTAATGCATATTTTCTTCTAAACATCAATGTATTACAAGTAAGCTATTACTTTTTGTACAAAATTAGTCAAAAGTAAAAAATTGATTCATTGTGTATTAGAAATTTTATCTTAATGCTCCGAGCTACTGAATCAAAAGAAAAAATTGATACTTTAGCTAATGTAGAAACTGTTTTTATATATCGTAAATGTGATATGTATGGTAATAAGAGTTATAATCAGAGTGTTTCTTGGCATTTATAAATTACTTTAATGTCAACAAACTATTGTTAATATAATAAATGACAACACTCTTAAAACTCCTGACATACTATCATGTGCACAGTTTATATTTGATGTAAATCACGCTACTAAGTATAATGGACCAAGAGCACTTTTTAGGTCATGAAAAAAGCAGTTAGTGAGTGATATATCTCAAAATTTGTAAAAACGTCAGTAGATTCTTATTTTATAAAATGCCACTCATGATATTCAGAGTTTTTTTTATTCACAATTTTAAAGAAAAATTGCATTTTTTTAACTTTTTTTGTTATAAAATGAAAAGTCTTAATTTCAACACTATAGTATCAATGGGCGATTTGTAGCTTATAAAATTATGAATAAAATTCATTTTTTCGTAAACCGATTCGAAAATTAAAAGCTGAAAAATTTATGAAAAATCGGAAAATGTTTAAATTAATCAAAAACTTTGCAGATTTATTTCTTTTTATTTATAACTGTAATTTTGGGAAATTAAAGTAATATGTACTTTATTTGTAAAAAATCTTATCTTGATCAGGTTACTAATTTTCGAGTAATACTAATTAAATTATGTTAATTAAATTATGCGAAAATTAAAAAAGTTATTTCCAGCACAATGTACAGGACAATTTTAGTTTTCTTAACGGTTTCAAAAAATATAATTGCTGCACAACAAATTCTGTATTTTACATTTTGTAAGAATCATTTAAATTGTTTAAAAAATACGGATAAATATGACGAAAAACAGCTAAGTGCCCCAGTAATAGAAAGAGTGAGACCCGAAGAACTGTAATATATAGTAATAGAAATGAAATCCGTGTTAACTAACCACTCTTTTTTTTCTCCCCACTCCTCATTAAATTGCGCGCGCTCGGCCGTTTTCTATCATCTTTATCTGTATATTATAGACAACCTAAATGATTTGTACAACATTTATATTTTTTAAAACAGCTTTTCATTTTATAAATAAAAAAAATTAAAAAAAATGTATTTTTTCGATAAACCTGTTAATAAAAAAAAGCCTGAATTGGATGAGTAGCAATTCAGAAAAAAATAATCTACTGATTTTGTTTACGATATTTGATATGTATCACTAACTGGTTTTTTTGCCTAAAAAGTGCTCTATTACATGGTCTATAAAGTGAATAGTTATTTTATAAATTTCGTAATTTTTTGTAATGGCTCATTTAATTTATAAGAAATATTGAATTATATTTAACACACTTTGTAAAATGATGTTATAATTCTTAAAAAGTATATTAATTTTATATAAAATGTTTATATTCGACATTTTTATATTAGCAATATTTTGTATATTGTATTTATTTCTATATCAATAATAAATTTTAATTACTACCAAATATCACTATTTAATGGATTTCAAAAGTTTTAAATGACAAATAAAATTGGACTCCATAATTTTAAATAAAAAACTGTTGTAAAATGAATCCTTTATTATATTGATTTAGAAGTAAGAATGCTCCTAGTCCGACAAAAATAGTTTTAATAATTATTTATAGTAATCCCTTTTCTAGTATATATCAATTTCAACTATCGAAAATTAGTAAATATAAGTTAATTTTTTGACAACAATAATTTTATGCTTTTATTGCTGCTAAAGATATAAAATGAATTGTAAATATTACAAAATGTAACATAAGATTGAAAATTTCATTAAAAAAAAAAAAATGTAAAATTTAAAATGAAAAGATTTTGTAATATAATAACGTAATTATCTGATCTATTATTTTTATTTTTTTAGATATAAAAAATATTGAATACTATATAATTATATTAGAAGTATGAGAATATATTGATAATTTTATGATGATATTTTATATTAGCAGAAGTATGTTGTTATATATTAATATATAATAAACAAGTGGAATTTTAGTTTCAAGATTTATCATCATTTTGAAATAATTTACTTTCTTTCTTAAAAATTTAATAAATATTTTCTTGTACTTTATTTACAGCTTAATCAAACATTTTGTTTTTTATATAAGATGAATTAATTGTTTAATACAAATAACCATTCTAGTCAACACAATTAAAGTCAACAAAATACACACATACATACTTCAAACAAAATTAGTAGTTTTAAGATAAATTTACTATAACTAATAAGTTATCAGTTTTTTTTTTAAAGATTATATTTATTTCTATATAAATTCATATATATAATAATAACAATTATTTTTAATATAAAATAATGATTTTATAGTAAAAAAACTATTTTTTGCAACTGAGAATGCGGCTTATTGTATGATTCTCAATATAATATTGAATTGATATTTTATCCAATAATAAATTATAATAATTTATTATTGTAATTTATCAATAATAAGGAAAAAACAAATGATAATTAAATATTAACGTTAAAGTTTTTGATTAAAATTTATTTTGAAATTTTACAAAAAAATTGTAAATCTATTTATAGTTATCAAAATTCTTTCTTAGTTACAGTGATTAAATATTTTTCTTAAACTTTAACTTTACATATTTGTGTTGTGATATTTTTCATAGTTAAGCATTTCTATATAAATATATATATATATATAGTTAATGTTAATAAGTTATAAATAGCATATTTATGTTGCATTAATATATTTTACGCAGTTTCTGTCATTCATTTTGAAACAATTTATGTACTTATTATATTCATTTTTGTTAGTTGTATTTTCTTCGTAAAATTAATATTTATTTTTACCTTTTCAACTATTTTTGATATATTAATTTCCTTTTTATTTTATCTTCATTAATTTCTATTGATTTTATATCTAACGTTTAATACAATGTAAAATGTTTTTATAAAGCGTTATCAATTTTTTATTACCATCAACTATCAACGTTACTATAAAGTATTATTATACAAATATGTAGAGTATATATGACAAAAGTATCTTTTGTTAATGTTAATTTTATAAATTTATTTTATTATGAAAAAATTATTCTATTTTCATTGAGAAAGCTCTAAAATAAATGAAATAAATAAAAAATTACACTGACATCTATTAATACATGACAAGAGTATTGATAATAATGACAACAGTTTCAATATTCTTTAATTTATTTATTCATAAAAATATTTTTTACATTGTAAATTATAAATAAAATGTAAGGTATCTTTTCTTGTAATGTTGTAATTTTTGTATAACTGTGTTTTAAAATCTGTATTAAACTAAATTTTAATAAAAATGATCAATTACGTTTTATTTCATTCTTACTATTTAATTTAATTTATAGTAAATCTCGAATATTCTTATCCACATGTATTACATATTAAATTATATATATATATATATAAATGAAAAAATACTACATATGAAATATAAAACATTGAAATACTATAAATAATATGATTTTATTTTAATGATGTCTTGGATAAAATATTTCATACTAATTCCACAATAGCATAAATAAGTAGATTTAAAAATTTTCAAATTAATTTTCCAAAAACAGATTTTTTAAATGCAATAAATAAGTACTGATTATTCGTTCTTGTAAATTATTGTCATTAAAAATGTTAACATGTGAGAAATTCTAATTTAGCTATATGAATTGGTGAGTGTAATTAAAACGTATAATAACATAATCTCCCTTGAATATTCTATGTGATATGGTTACTTAGTTTACTATTCTCGTAAAAATTTTACAATCCAGTAACTAATTTTATTCCATTGTGAAAGTCGAGTCATGTTAATTTCAAGTTAAAGTTATTGGTGAATCAAAAATTGTCAGGCAATGAGTATTGTATTTTAAAATCAATTCATTTTTGGTAATACAAATCGTATTCATAGTTACATTAATTTTTGGTAGTTTTTGGTAATACATTTTGTTATGGCTCAATATATCTGGGAATTTATAAATAAATAATTCATACCTTTTTACTATAAAAATCATAATTCATTCATAAATGAATGTAAAAGTTAGTGAATACAAATAATAATAGTTAAAAATTTATTATTGTGTTGGATTTGAATGATTTTATTTAAAATCAGTAAGAATAATTAATAAAAATAATAGTATCGTAAAATGACTTACAAATATAATAATATATATATTTTTATATGTGCGTTACTCGATAATTTCGCTTAGTTATATCCTTGCCATAAATCAGAAGTTTATAAAAATCCTTTAGTATTTGAAAGGACGATGTAGATGTTTGAATTAATTCGGTAGCGGTTGTCATTACTTTAGGATGAAAATTGGAGATCCTTGATTTCAATACTTATTACAAATGTATTACAAATAGTAATTTTAATTTAATTATGAAGTAAATATTTTAAATGTGAAATTCACTGATGTTCTGTCGTCGATAATTTTATATATTTTCATTTTTACCATAGTTAAAATTTGTAAACCATTTTGACACATAACAATTTTTCATCTATTTTTTTTTACATTAACAGCTTGGTAATAAATTTTCAAGTAATATAAATAGTTATATATTTTTATAATAAGTAATTTCTCTATTTTAATCAATGATTATTACATGTAATTAATTATGTTATAATCATGTAAATTAATCTAATATCTAGTAATTATTTCAAAAGTAATTAAGCAGATCCATTTTTTTATTATTTATAACGCATATTTATTGCAAATTATAATTTTTGTATTATAATTTTTAATAAATAATAATTATAAAAATATTGATGTTGAATTGCACGATATTTATACAATTGATCTAATATATTTCTTTAATTTCTTTATATTTTATATAAATTTTTTTTTTACGTTATAAAGTGATATGATTGTACAGTGATTATAAATAAGATTTCCTTAGATAATTTAAATTGTGTAAATTTTGTTTTCGTTAATTTTAACAATCTTTTCTTATTTATTTTAAAATATATGTTTTTTGTATTATTTATCTTAAAATTTAAACATAACTATATTATTCTTTGCATACATTTATTTGTTCAAAACATTTAACTAATTTTACAGAACTTCCAAATTCAACTTTTATTTATGCTTTATAAGTTTCAAATAATAAAGACGAATATAGCAGAAGCCATCAATTATTTATTTTCATTTTATTTTAATCTATGTGAAAATATATGTCATTTTTTTCTTTTTATTCTGACAATCATATAAACAGTACTTTTTAATTATAATTATTGCTTGATAAAAATTTGTTTGTAAATTTTTGTAATGTATTTATCATATTTTGCATAAATTTCATTCAAATTTTCATTTAGATCATGAATTATATTTGTTTTTATAATATTAAGTCATTTTTATTATTATTAATATTGTTATCTAGTAGTTTGAATCAAATCGAATTACCGATAAAACCATAAAAAATATATAATTCAATTTCATTAAAAAATATTGGATAAAAATATTAATAAAAAATAATTTGATATAAAACAAAATATAATGGTTTGTATATAAATTTAATATGATTTTGTTTCTTATACTGAGTTTTATTTTGTTTTTTATTTTTCCGTCTATTTTAAACATTAGTTACATAAAATTTCATGTAAATTAAATAATTGTCCAAAAAATCAATAGTATTAATATACAATTCTTTCGTTCCAAAGAATTTTCTACCCTACTAATTTATTTTAATTAAAAATCTTCATTATGTATCAAATTTAATACTTTTGTTATTACATATATTTGATACTATTATCAATTTTATATGTAAATTATTATACGTAAATTATATATGAAATTTAATTTAAATAATATTTTTCAAAAGATTTATCAATAAAATATTGCATTCTTAAAAAATGTTTCACTTGTGTATAATTTTGATACATGCTATAACGTTACCGTAGTTTAAGTATTATTTATTCATCTAATTCTGATAATATTGTAAATCTAAACTCTAAAAGTTAAAAGTACGTGAGTACGATTCATAATTTAGATAAAATCATAAAAAATAGATATTTTATTAATCACGAATTGACGCGGATGACTATGAAAGAGTATGATAATAATTAAATCGGATAATCGGCTCAGACCATACACCTATGCACCGATACTAATAATTAAGAAGTAACATGAAAAGGATAAAATTACAAATGATATAAAAGATAGAGAAAATATGAAGAAAGTGCTTTATACTTCTGGAACTAGTATATTTTAAACTCAAGTTTTAAAGACTCTCTAATCCTGAAAATCTGGAATGGTGACAGACTGCTTCCTCTAAGAAACTGCCCACATCGTTGTTTTGAACTACATATCTGTAAACTATAATCGCTACGAATAAATATCACGCAAGTAATATTAAGAAAATTCTCGATAAACTTGTAATAATTTTGTAACACCTCTATTTTACAATATTATTCTTACTAAAAATCTTAAACTTAAAATATTAAAATTGTCAACTCATTAACAAATAAATTATAGTAAATGAATAAACAATAACTAAATAATAAAATAAAATAAATATTCATTTATTTACCAATTGCATTATTAGACGTAACATTCATTAGTTTGTTTTCCTTATTTTAATATTTTTTTATTTTTGTATATTTTTTTTCATTTGATAATTATTTCAATTTTTTCTTTTTTTTCTACAAATTATAATTAAAAGTATATTTATTATACTGATTTATTTATTCAGCATATTGATAAACATATGATACATATCTTACCTTGCAAAATTTAATTAAATAAAAGTTATAATAATATCTAATCAATTTATAAATAACACAATTAGAGATAAACTTTGATTTAATCATCAATATTTGTGAATTATATTTTTAATCAAATAATAATTTTATTTCTCATTTTCGTTAGTTTCTGTACTTATTAAAAATTATTATAAAAATTTTTTAATTATACATTCTAAAAAAAATTATATAATATATTTACTAGTCATTTTAATTCAAAAAATGAAAATCAATACAATAAAAAATTTGTTTTAAATAATTAAATTAAAATTTATGCTACATTCTAAATCCTAAAATTTGATTAAATATTATTAATATATATTAATATATTATATTGTTTATTATTGTAATTATTTAATTACTTATACGATTATAGTTTTGCAATTTATGTATCTTTTGTTAATAGTTTTGACTGTTTTACTTCACATATGTATTTTTTTAATAATACATGAAAACCAATAATATATAAATTTATTATAAATTTTATATTAATATAATATTTTATTCTTTTAAAATGCATTTTTTATTTTATTAATTTTTTCTGCCAACATTTCAATGATTTAGTTATTGTCTCCTTGTTAAGGCCTTCATTAAATTGATTACAAAGTATACCTGATGTGAATTAAAAAATTTTAATTTACCACATTAATGCGGAGTCTATTATATTTTTGTTATCAAATTTATAAAGCCATTGATAAAGATGACAACCAAGTCGGTGTCACAACAAGCAATTTGTTATTTTATTTAACTAACCAAACCGTAAAAAATATTTTTCATACAATAATTACAATGGATATTATTTTCAAAAGAATTTATATAATCATTTTTCACAGGTTAAATATTAAGGGTTTTTTAATTTTGTAGGGAGACTCTCCATTCGGAAAATCGGAAGCTTATATGAAGTTAGAACAACTAGGAGAGGGTTCATATGCAACAGTATTTAAGGGTTTCAGCCATTTAATGAATCAAGTTGTTGCGTTAAAAGAAATTAGATTGCAGGAGGAAGAAGGAGCACCATTTACCGCCATTCGAGAGGCGAGTTTGTTGAAGGAATTAAAACACAACAATATTGTTACACTCCATGATATTATTCATACAAGAGAAACTCTTACTTTTGTCTTTGAATACGTTCACACAGACCTTTCGCAATACATGGAAAAGTATAGCAGCGTTAGTGGTGGTCTTGATCCACGCAATGCCAAATTATTTTTATTTCAACTTTTACGTGGTCTTGCTTATTGTCATCGTAGGTAAGTAAAGAGTAGTCTTCTCTTTTTTAAAATGTTTTTTTTTACTATAGTTAGAAAAACTAATTGTATATCATTAAAAAAAAACTTTTACAATATTTTATACAATTAAAGTTGATAGTAGATATCATTTTATCTATTTCAAAATTAAATATATATTTTTTTGATTTACAAGCATATTAAGGAGCTGTACTGTTCCACCTGTTATATATTTTTTGTTTTAAAAACTGTATTGTTTAGGACATATCTTGTATCAGAAACGATTAAATTTTATACAAATGTATATAAAGAGTACTTCAATATATATATATAGAATTTAAAAAATATTTATTTTATTATTTGTAAAGAACATTCATCATGAATATACATGGTCTGTCCAAAATGTATCAAGTTTTTATTTATGCTCATAATTTTTGTCTCTAGTGATTAATTAATAATATGTAATCAATATTTTCGTTGAGATTTCAAATTATAAATATTCTTTATGGTTCATAATTAATTTTCAACTTTAATTAATTAATTCAACTTTGGTTTTTAAAGTTTAGAAAAATAATCAAAACATTGCTGTTTCATTTTTATAGAATTTTTACAGTTGAACATGTGTAAAAATATACTGTATTTAATAGCATAGAAAATTTTATCTGCAATTTTTTATTTTAATAATATAATTAAATAGTATAATACAATTGGCGTATTTGATGATCCTATGTGTACATACTGTTAAATGTTAATTTTACCAATTAATTTCTATATTAATACGTATATTTATTATTAATTTCATATTTGATGAAATGAAGATTAAAAAAATGTGTTTTAATTTTATTTAATTACCATACTACTTTAGGATATTGTAAAAAAATATAATTAAAAAATAATTATTTCAGGAGAGTTCTCCATCGAGATGTTAAACCACAAAATTTATTGATCAGTGAAATTGGTGAACTAAAGTTAGCAGATTTTGGTCTAGCTAGAGCTAAATCTGTACCATCACACACTTATTCTCATGAAGTTGTTACTTTATGGTATAGGCCACCAGATGTGTTACTTGGTTCAACGGAGTATTCAACTTCTTTAGATATGTGGGGGGTTGGATGTATTTTTGTTGAAATGTTAACTGGAGTACCCACCTTTCCAGGTGTTCGATGTACTTATGATCAACTTGATAAAATTTTTAAGGTTCTTGGTACACCTACGGAAGAGACTTGGCCTGGTATAACCCAGTTGCCAGGTTATAGACCTAATAAATTAGCATTTTATCCATCACGAAAACTAGGTCTTTCATTTCCAAGACTCTATGATATTCCTGAAGTAGATAATATGGCATCGTCGCTTCTACAACTGAATCCAGATGATAGAATAGGTGCCGAAGAAGCATTGCATCACTTATATTTTGCATCATTACCTAGTAAACTTTATGAATTACCCGATGGTAAGTTATATTTATATTTGTAAATTATCTTTGTTAATATACATTTAAATTGATACTTTTATAATGCAATGATGCATTATTCTCTTTAAATAATATTTTATACTGGTATAAAAGTAATCGGAATTATTTTTAGTCGGAAAGATCCTGTGGGTTTACAGACTAAAAGAAAATAAAACAAAAAGATTTCAAAAAAAGAAAAGATTCCATTTATGTGGGAGTTTCGGTTTTGTGTGTTTAATATTTGAAAATGAGTTATTCAAAATCTACCCGCAAAGTCGTTTACTTTTTCTTTTTTTTGTATTTGAGGTTTAGAGATCAGTTCATATAGACCTACAGGTTACATTCCTTTCTAACCTCTTTACCTCTTATTTTCAGTTTCTTAATGTTTATTACCATTTTTTGTACCGTTTCCGCAGTCAGGCCAAAATGTTAGATTATCTTCTTTTAATAATCTTTTTGGTGCCGAGTATTTATCATTCTTGATATATCGAAGTCTTTAGCATATTAATCTTTTAGATACTATACTCATTGTTAAGATTAAGGTGAACTTCCTAGTTGCAATTAGTTGACTTCCTTTTCGATTTTTTTATTAATTATTTTTGTCTGGTTTTAATTCACTGTTAGTTGTATCATCTATATACACTCTTTGTGCTTTTTCATCGTCTTTATCTGTTCTATTAAATTTCGTATCCATTATTTCTCGATCGATTTTGTTGTTTTCGTTGTTTAATAAGAGGTTTCTGTTTTCCTCTTTTACTTATTTATCATTAATAGAATTTTTAGCGGTTTTATTCCTTTATTATAAATTGAGTTATTTATTAATTCTAACTTTTTGATATGTTTGCGCTTTAGTTCTAATTACTCCATTTGCATCTTTTGTATATTCTGCATCATCTCTTGTTGCTCCTCGTTGATAATTATAACCTTTAATATCTTGACAAGCTGTAGGACAGTTTCCTGCATTTGATTTTGCATATCTACGACAGATTGACTCAGAGTCATTTATATTTTGCATAAAATATGGAAAGAAGAAAATGTACAAATATAATATTTATATTGCACAATACGACATTCTTTTATGTGTCCTTAACCGTATATTCAACACCATTTACGTGATCTGTAATATAAAAAAAACTAACTATATCTATATTTGTACAGAATAAGTTATTATTCAACAGAAGCATTATTTTATTATATGTTGTTAATTCATTTATAGGAAGGCAGGATTATAATCATAATGATAAAAAAAGATTTCACTGAAACAGATTCATTAGTTAAACTAAAGTTTAACTAGATTTTACATGCTGTTCTCTCAATTTTTTTTTTTTTAAATTTTGCATCAATGAATACACTTGAGCAAATTTTTTTTTTTGATTTACTTCCTTGAATATAAAAATAGAAAACATTTAGAGAATCTTACCACATTAATTATTTCAATAATTTTTTTTTCTTTTGGGTGAATTATAAAGTATAAGGTAGAAATGAAAAAAAATTTAAACTTCCTAAATATTAATGTATGCAATAAAAACAACTAGATAGTCACGAATTAGTACAAATCATCGATATGCTTCAACAACATTATTAATTTCCACTTAAATCATTGAAGGAGCCAAAAGAAAAATATTGTATATAACTTAGTAGACAGGGCGATTTTACTATCGGATACATGTTATCACAAGGGCAATTTAAATAAAGTGATTAACATTTTCTAACACTAATAAACTATATTATTATAATGCATTTGGAATGTTTAATATTTCATATTGTAAATTAATATTAAGGTGAGTTATGAAATTTTATTTGTTATGTTGCGTATCTAAGCAGTTGCAATTATATATATTGTTTGATAATTGAATCGCGAAATTTTCTCTAGGATTCGTTCTGCCCTAGCCAAAACGATCAAAGCGTTTTGGCCTTTATAAGGTACGGAATTATCAATAAAGAAAACGCAAGTTAATTAATATTGTACTTTTTATTATATCTATTAATGAACGAGAGAGAGTGAGATGATGTATATTACAATGTTTCGTGTTGCAAAAAAGTCCCGATTGTATATAAAAAAAATAGTGATGAATACTAAAGAAAATAGAGCGGGCCCGAACCAAAGTACACATTGAGAATGAATGCCCCATACGTTTCTTTCGATTCAACTCATTACCTGCGCTGTATGGAGAATTGTAAAATCCGCAAATTCTCCCTCAAGGTGTCTGCTCGATTATCAGTCTGTCAGCTTTCTCCGGTATTGTCTTTCAATTAACCCCGTGTATTCATCATCGCCTTCAATCTTGAATTTTCAGAATTTGGCAAATTCAGAAGTTCTTACTACTCAAGGGTTTCGCGTTACTCGCGACTCATTTCGATTCCCTCATTGACAATTTCCTAATGTTTTGTCTACGTTCACTAACGCGAGTAAAACTTATTTATCGCGTATGCGATTGCAATATTACATACATGACAGTTATAAAAATTTTGTATTTTTTAATTCTTTTATGCAAATATTTTAATTATTATAAAGAATTACATATTTTATTTATTTATTTTTTTAATGATAATCAAAGATTTTTATTTTGAAAATATTGATAAAATAATAAAAACGATTTTAGCTAGATATATGTAAATTCAAGTACTTAAATTTTAGAAGACTAATAAAAATAACAAAAATCATTTTTAAAATGGTATATATCATTATAAAAAATTATGATTTTTTTTTATTAATTTCTTTACTTTTATTCTTCTATGCTATATGGTATATTTAAAATATTTACAAATATTCATTTTGTTCAATGTAGATTATAATAATGATATAATGATAGTTAAAAAATTAAATTTTTGACACTTATACCAAAGTTATATTGATTTAAATTTCAATTGTTTAATACAATTAAGCATTTGTGCTTGCAAAAATATTATAATTTGATCAAAGAATCAAATTTGTTTTTAAAGATGCTAACAAAATTTTTGTAAGATTTTAATTAAATAATTTAACGTATTGTTACAGTAAGTTATTAAATCTATATTTTTTTAATTTTTTGAAATTTCTTAATATTTTATGTTTGAGAAATCTAAGAAATTTAAAATTTTAGTTGAATTTCAATATGTATAAGCAATTTAAAAAAATCGAGCACTTTGTATTTTGTGTTTTGAGGATAAATTATTATATAATTCTATGAGAAAAAAATTATATAAATTAATTAACATTATTAATTGGTGCTACAATATATTTTTAACTTCAGATAATTATAAATAATGTTAATGGTCGTTCCTACTAAACCATTTGCTTTGAAGTTAAAACAAATTTTTCGATAAATAAGCTTTATATATATATTTTTGGAATATTCTTTTGGAGCAATAATGAATAAAATTAATAAACCATAGATTAAAAGTCATGTATCTTTGTATTTGATATCGATGTTTACATAAATTTCATTTGTAACTTATTTGCATGAAATTTGAGGCATAAGAATAAATTTTTTGTGGATAATAAGTATTTGTTGATTGGTAATATAATTTCCTTTTTGTATATACGAGTATTTATAGTTTAGCTAAGTGTAATGTATCAAAAATTATTTATTAAATCCATAAACAGTAAAGTATAAATTTGTTCCAGCTAAGAGTCCATCCTTAGTGATGGATCACTTTAATATTGCATTTCTCTTGAGTATTATTTGAAATCTATTTGATGATACTTGAATTAGAATATGCGTTATGTGAATCAAATACGTAGATTGGAGCATTGAATTAAAATTAGTGTAAACTGTAGCATCCTTTTTGCTAAAGTAGTAGCATTTTCAGAGTTGTATTAATTTTCAACGTTCTATAAATATTATTTCTCGAATTTACAATTATTAAGTTTTAGTCCTATTTTTAAGCTGTCTGATATAAAAAATAGTGTGTCGATCAACCGGTACTATAGTATTCATATATTTAGCGTAATGGTAAGAATCTTCTTGTAGAACTCTGGATTTTATTTGCCCTATCATATGTTATAATATATTTGTATATACACATGTATATTATTACTACTTTTCAACCTTTCGGCCCAGGGATTTTCATCAACATTGCCTTTTACGCTCATTTACATTATTTATTTCATTCGCTTAATATTTACATTTACTTACATTTATTACCACATATTATTATAGTGTCCTCGTTTTTCCTCGCTTAGAGTAAAAACTGAAAAGTAAAAACAAAGAAAATATAGACATGCTGAGTGTCTACATTTTCTTTTTTTTTTATTTTATTTTATTTTTTCCCCTCTTTACCCTCTTGAGTACTGCCTGTCTCTATTCCCTCAATTTGAATCCAAAACTCATTTTGCCCACTTCTTTTTCCTTCTCTCCTTTTCTCTATCCCAATGATTTTTTTCATATACACTTATACTGGTTTCCCTATACTTTCTCTTACCATTTATTCCTACACCTACTTCACACACTCTTTATCTCCCATTATCCTCGTTACACACCACATTTTCTTTCCTTTCCTTAACACTTAATGCTTACCCTCGTGGCTCGAAAACGGATGTCCTTGTCATATCATAAGGTTGAGTATGGTTTTTGATTCATTGAATTTGATGTATAAATGCTTTGTTCATTCTAGATTTTTAAAAGATTTTTAATAGTTATGTATGATTTCCTTCAGCATTCTTTTCAAACATAAAAATTATTCTCTATCATTACGTAAAGTAATCATAAACTTACTATATTGTCGTTATGTATTTTTCTATGTTATTTTATAATACTATGTAATGATTTTAATAATATTTTTAATAATAATAATTTTAATAATTATTTTTATGTTTAAACTAATTATCTTCTCGTTTTCGTTAGTAGAAGTGAGTGATATTGATTTTATGACTTAAAACATATGAACTGTGAAATATCATTATTGATATCATATCGAAAATATTTAGTTGACAGAATATTCTTTAATCAAAACATTTAAAATGTTGCATATATGAACTTGTTTAGACTTGATGATCGACTTACTTAGATAATAAGAAGTAGGTCAATTAAAAACTTGAAATGAACAATTGAATTTTTTTTTAAAAAATTGAAATGAATATATAATGTATATAATATAAAAATATCCATATAAATATAATGTAGAAATTAATTTTGAAGCATTTTCACTCAATCTTGCTATTTATCTACAATTGCATCAGACAATCTTGTAATTATATTTATGTTGAAGCATACTCATTGGACTATTAATATCAGTATATATTATTTTTTTGATATGTAAATTATATGTTTTTTGCGCATCCAACATATCAAATATTGTTTTTACAAAATTAAATTCATGGAAAGTTTTGATTTGATCATCTATCTTGTGAGAGTTCCGATAAATATACTCAACACGTTATATACTTGAAATAAATATACTTAAAACTTATTAATAATGATATATATGGTTTAGAAAAAGTAATTTTGATTTGAAAAGCAAATTAAGAATAGTCAAAAAATTTCATAGCAAAAGAAGTAGAAATTTATGTTAAACTAAAAATGAACTTTCAAAATAATTTGAATTAACTAAAAAGCTATTTTAAATATCTTAACAAATTGAGATTTAAAAAAGTTGAGATGGAATATACCAACAATTCTTATGTTATTTTAGTTAGCAAGAAATAACATTATTTTATATACAACACTTACCTGAAATATTTTGATATCATGTGATGTATTACTAGGCCACCGTTATATTGATTACACATTACATATTTTATTTTATGTTCATAAACTCTATCATTAAATTTACAAAAATATTATAAATTTTAAAGAATTTAATTTTGAACTACACATTTCAATAAATTATCGTAATTGACACAAATATATTTACATAAACTAAAGATGAAATTATCATTCTTAGAATTTCAATAATTTTAAGAAGTAGGAATCATAATTTTTATATAAATTCCTTTAATTTTACATATTCTTTTTCAAATTGGTTGAAAATAGGTAGGCGTTAAGGTAATTCTGTTTCTATTTTGTCGTGAAATACAAATGTAATTAATTTTTTATGTAAAACAAGGGAATAATAATAAGAAGGAACGTAAAATTGATGATTTTTAAGAATTAACGACTTTAGTGATTAGTGATATTCAAATGAAAGAACGAATACTATCATTTTTTTCTCGAAAATATGCTGTTACGCCCGCTAAGCCGAAGCCCATTATCAAGTATAGTTTAGCAAAGAATCTTGTACTTGATAAAACAAGGGATCTGGCCAATGAACAAATCGTGATTAAAATTTCTTATTTTTTCGTTCTACGTTGATTCGTGTCGAAAGCCAACCTAGTGCCCCACATTGTAGCCTTACACGATGATTAGGAACGGTTCTAATTACCATGAAAGTCGGTATTATCTATATGTAACCACTGGTTTAGGGTGAGGCAGAGCCCTGATCGGTAACCTACAACAGATTCTCTTGTATCCCTACATATACCCATGAAGCAATCTATTTTGCTTTTACATTTCACGTATATTCGAGGGAAAGAGCACTTTAGATGTTTTATATTGTACATAAATCTGTGCCAGGAGTTACCCTGGTCCCATTCCTCACAATCGCAGAAGTTATTCCAGATACCTAACCAATTAGTACCATTTATCGATTTAGTGTCAGACTAGCAGTATGCAACAGGTGCCGATAGTTAGCCGTAGAGCAGCCTAATCATATGTATATTCATTTACCTTATATTTTTAACTATTTAATTTTTATGGACTGATTACAATCATTTTGTTGTCATTAAAAAATATATTCTCCTGACAAAATTGAGTTCCCAAGGCTTGTGTGATTAATAAAAGGAACCACCAAGTTTTATATCTCATGTTTATGAAAGCTGGTCAATAATAATTCAGATAATCAGTTATTTCAACATCTGCTTGAAGCGACCTGCAGTTTATATTACTCTTCACATCAAATTTGTTGAGGTTGTAGAGGACTCTTCTGCGTCCTATGAACTAGTTCATTAGCAACCTATTTGTTCTTTGAGGATCTAGATTAATTGAAACACAGGGTAAAGCTATTAATGTGACCAACTAAATCGACCAAACTTTTAAGAGCATACTTGTAGTGTATGATGAATAATTGATAAACAATTACCACTACCGTATCTCGCCATGTTAGGGCTTCCTATAAGTTGCTATCGAGTTCGTCAAGGGTGTCTTTGTGCAGTCCCCTTTTGCTGAGAGAAGACATAAAGTTATTTAGCGTATATTAATTCGAGAGTTATGTTCAATATATGTCTAAGCCAGCATCATTTTTATGGAACCATTTCTTTTACACGTTCTTCATATTAATTTAGTCATGGCATACTACAATTTATTTAAGAATTCATATTCTCACCTTTCACACATACATTCAAGCTGGGCCAGAAATATATTACCTCGCATAATCCATATAACCAGACCACTATAATACGTACTAAAATAAAACTGATTTTAAACATTTCGCATTACATGCAAAGACTTTTTAACCATTCTCTTTTTGTACTATAATAATTGTGAATGTATAATTTTTCTGCTATCAAAAATTAAATAAATAGTATGTTTAAAAATATAAATAAATAAAATAAAATATATAATATAAGAAATATAAAAAAGTAAATTATAAAGTTTCAATGCAATCTAATACTTTATTTTAATATACTTTTATTCCAGAGTCTTCGATATTTACTGTTGAAGGATGTCATCTTTATACAGAAATTCAACAAACATTTATTGAATCTCGAGCAACAACTTTAAAAACTTGAAAAAATTTTTATACTATAGTAACAAAATTTACAATTATTCATTTTATGAATAAATTCAGAAATATAAGATAGAAACATTTTTTAAAAATAATGACTAGTACCTTCGCATTCTATCTCAAAGAACAACTTTACTAATATGCTATTCATAAAAAAAATATTGAAAATATACAAATTCTCAACATTGCATTTAAAAATACTAAAAAGAACGATTTATAAATATAAATATATAATGAAAGTAAATGGAAGAATATTGAATAAATGATTATTGATGATGATTTTTACGTGAAAGATGATTATTATGCTTCAATATTCGTAAATGAATAGGCTCCAATAAATGGCAAATTTCTAAAATAAAAAATAAAAATAGGTTTAAGGTAAAACATATTAAGATTTAATTTCATTTTTGGACTACTGAAATTGTTACTTACAGTATATATTATAAATAAGTATTGTAATTATAAATAATATACTTTTTTTATTGATTGATATATTTGTGAACAAATTCAATATTTGAAGCAATACATATTGCCAATTCAAAACTAATTTTTATTTAATATACATTGAATATTTAGCATAAAATAATTAATATATGTAATAGTGATGTAAATAGATGAAAAAAAAATATGAATTTAATCTGTCGGTCAAACTGAAAAAATAAATTTTAGTTTATAAGAAATTTTAATTTATAATTATTGTATTAGTATATTTCATATTTTTGCGTTAATTTTTAGATGTATTTCATATTTCTTATGTAATTTTATATTTAATTTTAACTATTTTAGTACGTATCCGTGTACTTACGCATATATAATTTAATACATTTAATTAATTAAATATATTAGTAATTATAAAAATTCAGAATTTTTTTTATTATTTTGTAATTTATTGGTATTTATGTGATTATTATTTTAAAAATTTTTAAATTGTGAAAAAATTTGATGAAAAAAAACCTTTATATTGTTTATTAAAATAAACTTATGGACCGAAAAAGGTGCAGGATAAATAAAACTAGTTATTCTTAATTACTTTGTCTTTACGACAAGGTATCTCTCGCCTTAGCTATTATTAAAAAATTACAATCATTATATATATATATATATATTCAAGAAAACAAATAAAATAAAAGAATAAAAATATATTTAAATTATATTTAAATATATTTTTAAATATAAATTACCTAATATTTAGATATAGAAATAGATGAGTATTCTACAACGTGTTAATCGTAACGTCACAATTTTGAATGTAAATAATATTTATTTTGCCTCAATTTATAACATCAGACTATACATTATGTTGTTATTCGTCATGTTATTGAGTATCACAGGATATTTAAAGTTTAAATATTTTGTATTCTTTTATCAGTTAATCGTATTATTAATTGTGATGTGAACTATTTCAAAAATCAGTCTTTAGAATTAGTTACTGTCAAAAATATTATCCAAATATATATTTTTATTGCACTGGTAGGAGTGTGTCGCTATCATAGATGTATTATTATATTTTTTGTTCAATTATCCTTGCTCTCAAGCTACGTTTAGTTTCTCTAATCTTCACCGATGAACAATACTTGCATTAAATTTTATACACAACATTAGTTTTATTCCATTTTTCTGTTCTATCTTTTCCTTTATTCTATAATATATTATATTTGATTTTATTCACCCTACACCTCATTAGATCCATAACTTTATTTCAATAAACAATATGGAAGTTGCTTCTCATCAAATTTCATAACATAACCACATTCTAAGATATGAAACAGATTCTGATAATCTACATCAAGACTTTTCAAAGAATCTCACATATATATGATAACATAAGGATGACAGAAAATCTGAAAAAATGGACAAAAATAAGAACATCTTTAACAATTACCACCGCAAGAATCCGATATCGTTTGAATTGTAAACGACATGGAGTACACTATGTACTTGATGTATATAAGTAAATCTCTACATGACGCTATTTTATATTAAGTGCTACTCTAATAAATATGAATAAATTTAAAATAATAATTTGAAAAAATAATTTACGCAATCAGATATTTGTGGTATTTATTAAAGATATTCATACATATAAAAAGAACTTAATCAACAGATTAAATGCATTAAAAACCAAATAACTAACTCCAATATTGATTAACTTATTACTGAATTTTTTTAAAAAATCTGAAAAAGAAAATAGTTATATTATCAAAAATGAAAACAATAGATTGGGGAAGAAATTAAGGTATTTCATTTTAAAACAGAACAAAAATAGGGACAATATGCAATATAGTCAAAATGATAATAAACAGTGGAATTGCAATAGAATGGATATTAATATACCTGACGATCTTATTGATATTGTATCTTTCAAACCGCGTTATAATTTAAATAATAACTTTACATATAATGATGCTGTTACTACGGTGAAACGTATTGCGACAGTTCAATATTAATGATCAGGATAAAGAGGATATCTCAGAATTGACTATAGACTACATTAAAAAGAATATTAATAACAAAACAAATTGATAATTGATAATTAACAGCTGAAAATAACATAAAATTTTTTAAAAAAATAAAAATATATTTTTTATTTATGTCGATAAAGGAAATGTAACTAATATATATTATGTATGCAGAATATAAAAGACAACTGAATAAAATGATGAAGGATACTAATTAATACAAAAAAATAAATAAAAATCTACTAAAAAACTTATAAATTAAAACACATAAAATACTAAAGCAGATAAATAAAAACCAATATCAAAATAAAAAATATTATAATAATCATCTTTAACAGACTAACATAAACATACCGAAAGCATATGGATTACCAAAAATTCATAAACCTAGCTGTCCATTGCGGCCAATAATTTCAACAATAAATATTCTTTAATTTTTATCAAAATTATTTTTTAACGAATCAAAAATGTAAAATGTCCGGCGTCAAGAATCAACAATAACTTAAAATTTAAAAATAAATTAAAAAATATAAAAATCCAAACAAACTATTATATTTAGACGTAAGTTTGTTTTTTAGAAATGTACCTTATAAACTAGTTATACGCACCCTATAAAAAGAATAAACAGCATACAAAATATTACTAAAACTCCAATCAACGACATTTTAAGAATTATAGAGATTCATTCAATAGCACATTTTAATAAGAAATTTTACAAATTTTCGGAATCTCAATGGGCTTACCAATATCATCTTTACTTGTGAACATAGTGATGGGTTAATATGGAGTCTGAATACCTAAATTCGCTTAACATTAAATATAATTATATTCCATTATTTTATTATAGATGTATAAACGATACAATTTTTTGAATTCAGAACGATAATTTAGATGTAATTTTGAATTTTTTTAATAAATACAACAGTCGTTTACAATTTAAACGTGAAATGAAAAAAAATAATTCTATAAATTTTCTTGACGTCTTAATTGTTAAAATTTTAAATAATAGAGTTATTACGAATTAGCAACAGCATTGAGACAGTCAATCTGAATACTTAACTTTAAATTAAAAAAAGGAATATTGTTTGCGATATAATACATATAGCCATTTTATATATCAAATCAGTGTTTTCATAAAAATAATCTGGAGATGGTCAAATCTATCCTCAAAGGAAATAACATCCTAATTATTTTATTGAAAAATATATTAAAAAACGCTCAAGCATACATAAATTTAAAAATAATTGTAATAAAAATATTGAAAAATTCCATACTTTAATATCTTTGCCATATTCTGAAATTTGTTTTTCGAAATATGCACTAAGGTTTAAAAAAATATAAAATAAACTTAATTCAAAAGATAAACAATAAACTAGACTCAGTTATAATAAAAGGAAAAGACAGGACCGAAAAATGGGATAAAACTAATGTTGTGTACAAAATTAAATATAAAGAGTATTAATCGGTTTGCATTGAAGAAACTAAACGTAGCTTTAAAACGAGGATAAATGAATACAAAAAATACAATAATACATCTATGATAGCGACACACTCCTACCAGTGCAATAAAAATATAGATTTGGATAATATTTTTGACAGTGACTAATTCTAAAGACTGATTTTTTAACTAATTCTCATCACAATTAATAATGATACGATTAATTAACAAGAAAATACAAAAAATTTAAACTTGACATATCATATGATCCTTAATAATACGACGAATAACAACATCATAACATAGAGTATGGCGTATTCAAGTAATATAAATTGAGGCAAAGTAAATATTGCTTACAGTCAAAATTGTAACGTTACGACTAACACATCGTAGAATATCAACGTCTTAATATTATGTAATTATATTTAAAATAAATAATCTTGTATTCATTGAATAAATGTATGTAATAATTGTAATAATTTTTTAATAAATAGCTTTGACAAGGACAAAGGATACCTAGTCGAAAAGTGGAAATTAGTCGAAATTAAGAATAACTAGTTTTATTCACCCTGTACCTTATTGGATCCATAACTTTATTCTAATAAATATTATTTATTTATAAACCAACCTTTCGGTCGAAGAGTGAGCTTTATGCATGTGTGTGGCTCTTATACATTTAAGTTTTCCTTAACGTTTAAATTGATATTGTATTATTGTACATCGACACTTAAATATTATCATAGGTGCTGGCTAGAGGCTCTCTCTCGGCATGCGCCTGCTATTCTTATTATTCTTCTTTTCTTTAACTTTCTTCCCTTCTTCTACCTCTCATTTTTCTTAATAATGTATGATTTCTTTCATAACTTTCCGATTTATTTATTGCTTTTCTCCCCCCCCCCATTATCTCGTTGATTTCCTTATATCTTTCTATCGGGTGTCCTCAGTCTCAATATTTCTCTCTGCATAGTTCACATCTGCAATCTATCTCTTACATCCAGTATTTATTCTCTATTATATTTCCGAATTTTATTCTTGCGATAGTTGTTAAGTTTTTTTCTTTTCCTTCTTTTTTTAGGTACTTGGGAAAGTTACCCTCTTCAATTCCTTGTAACTCTTGTTATAAGTCCTTTCTTTTATCCTATTGAATCTCTCCTGTCATTGTATATCCTTGTCTCTCCTGATTTCTGCATATTTAGTTTTTCCGCTTTTTCTCCAGTAATCGATTTGGTTTTCATGTAGTCATAAATTATTCAGCCATATCTCCACGTAGTCTATTTCTTTTCCTTCCTTCTTTTTCTTCTTTTCTCTTGCAGACATTCCTTGTTTATTTATCTTCTGTATGCTTTTTTACTTTTTCTTTATACTTTTGAATTTGATTCCCTTTCATTTTTGTCCACTTTCTTATATATCGTGTATCTGGTGGTTCAGAAGTCTAGTTCCAATGTCCATTTGTAATAGTCTGTTCTAATTCTTTCAATTTCCTGTGTTTCTTCCATCCCTCATATTTCCATACCGTATTCTATAATACCTCTTATCAAATATCTTCTTTCTCTTGAAGTCCCCTCCAAAATTTCCTTTCTCCAAGTTTCCAAGTTTTCTTTACAGCTATTCTTCTCTTATTATTCTTTTCCTATATATGTATGCTGTGTTCTCCCTTTCTACTAAATTCGAACTCCATGTACCTAAAGTTTTCCACTATTTCAATTTTCTTGCATTTCCATTTCCAAAGTTGTAATTTCTATTTCTGTAGGGTCCTCTTAAGTATTGCCTCTTTACTTTCACCTACTATTAATAGGTCATCCACATATACTAGGGATCATATGCTTGTTCCATTTATCAATATACCTCCGATACTACTTCTCTTCATTTCTTCTATTCTCAATATTTGTTGATTTATTTCATTTGAATACAACAAATTTTCTATTTACTCTAAATTTAACAAAACTCTATAGATCACATAAGTACAACTTGAATTGTTTTCGTACATCCTTGTATTCTACAGTAATGTTCTACCACAAAGTTGCCAACGGGCATTTTTTTTGTATGTAGTTGTATATATATTTATGTAACTTTCAGCCTGCTGTATAGTACATTGGTGATAGTTTTCTTTTATACTTATTTTACCAGCCGATTACCACTCGAGGGAATTGCTATTGAGGTAAACTTTTTGTAATAATAAATAAGGTGAGCTTTTCTGAAGCTACTATTCTGCCTGTAAAATTGCTTACCATCTACTAACAAAGATCTCTACGTTACTTATTTGTGTGTTTAGTTATTATAGCATAAAACCTTCGCTGCGCAATGGATCTGAAGATAAATACAAGCTATGTGACTACTGCAAACTGAACATCAAAAATAAAAACACCTAAATGCTATGATATTTGCAAGAAATGTTTCCACACAAAACACACCTCCATAACCCTCATGGTATCCAAAAACAGAATCCTAAAAATGTGTACGAAATGTCTAGAGGTATATAAAAACAAAACATCTTCCATAACTGCGACTACCACTGCCACATTAGCTGTTTCTATTTTTAATACTGCTGTTCTTGGTGAATATCTTTCATCACTGTTCTTTTTTTGTATTAGTACATCTGTCATCGATGTTATTGGATCAGCCGTCTTATTCGTCTCTGAAAATGCTTTTACCATTGCATTCCAGCTGATTATAGAAGCTATATTGAAGAGCGATGTCAAGCAAGAGCAGTATTCAAAGGAAATTACGGCTAGGTTGGATACAGTAAACGAGCATTTGTCAGTAATACCTGCCATATCCAAATTAATAGACTTCACTAAAAAGAATATTACTAAACTTCAAGATACGGTAAAGAACTTTGTTAAAAGGTACAAGACAATACCAACTATTTAATATCTATTGACGAAGCAATGAGTGCGGCGGTAGAGAATAATATCGAAGAAATCACGAAGTTCCAAAAGCTGTTGCCTCGCTATAAGCAATCCACTGATCTCTATTGCGCACTGCATTGCTAGCACTCTTCTACTTACACTGCAGTCGCAAGATATTAAAGTGGCAAATATTCTTGGACATCATGAAGTACTGCATCTACAACTACTTCTTGAAACAGTAAAAATATATTCAAACCCGCTTTTCCTAAAAATACCCTTCCCTCTACTAATACTGAAGTGCCATTCATGGTCACGTTGTTATCCTACAAACTCAAACAGATGTTCCGGTCAGTTTCTTAGAAGTCCTATGACTTCTTTAGACATTCCATCCTTTACCTGAGAAATGTGGAAGAAGTCATTTCATGTTACTTCTACTCTGCTCTGTAATCCCCCCCCATCTTACTTACAAAATACTGAATCATTCATCCATTTTAAATCAGTCATTTTTAATCATTTGTTTGAGCAATAGAAATCACAATGATCATCTTATAACATTTCACTTCATTATATGCTTCTATTCTTATCTCTAGTTCATTCATCTTCATACAAATTTTCTTTTTCATGATCTACAATATTTATTTATAAATTTACAATACATTCACTACTGTAAATTAATTTATAATTATTATTATATTGTACAACATAATATAATCAATAAATAAATTAACAATAAACCAATCTCTCTATTATATTTCTTATTATATTTTATACTGCAAGAAGTATAAAAATTCGAAAAGAACAAAGGGGCTCATATTCTAATTCATACGATACAATGATATTTGCGTGATAAATACAAGCAAATAATTTAATCTAATAAATAATAAAAAAATTTAATTTAAAAAATAATATTTTTAAACTATTATAACTCATAAAGTATTGATTTATTACTAAAAATAAGTAATTATTTTTTTTAAAATATTGAAATAGAAAAAAATAAATTTCATATAGTACCGAATGATACAATATTATTAAAAATAATTTTATCAAGAAACTTTTCTTTACATTTAGTAATTTAAATAATTTTTTATGATGATGAAGGTTTTTAAATTACAAAAATTAAAAATTGAATATCTAGTCGAAAATATAAATAAATTAGAATATACAATAAATAAATTATATAAAATTAAATATGTGGGAAATGTATAAGAGTTTATAGAAAATAAAAATTAATCAGTAAATTGGAAAAAAATATGAAATTAAGTAAATATATAGTAATTATTTAAAATTTAAAGAAAATGGCAAAAACATATGACATTGGCTAGTTTTTTCTGAGAAAATAAAAGAACTTCATAAAAATAAAAAAAATCGAGAGAAGATATACAATGAGATTGAGATTAGATTAAAAAATCGTAAGTATCTAATTGTCAATATTGTAAAAATCGAAATAATTGTAAATAAACTGTATTAGAGATTTATTTAATTAAATCCGAGCATAGAATATAAATAGGAAAAAAAACAAACAAGTGTAATGCGAAAATTAGGTAAAATAATAAGAAAATAATATTTGAGAGTATATTGTATTAGATACTTTAATTTATTTTAGTTCCGATATAAAAATCGTCTGTTACCTAAGGAGGAAAAAAATCCTTTATTAACAAAGATTCTATGATGTACAATGGTTCGTTGACCTAATGTGAGGTGGGCTGGAGATCAATTATGTAAATACATTTTTGTACTAATTATAATTTATACATAACAATTAGTAAATAAATTTATTAATGCGTATAATTTTTAAAAATTATGTTAAGGATAAAATTATAAAAAAAATATTATATATGTATAAATTGTAATTATAAATATTTTATTGGGAAAGAAAAGAGTTCTGTGATAGGCATTACATTATATTGCTTATTTGTCTTCAAAAATAATAGTCTATTCTGTTTTGATGCAATAGCAGGTATTTTTCAAATAAATGCCAACGAAGAATAGAAAACTCATCCCTACAATGATACACAGGTTTTCTTAATGCAAATTTGATTATTTGAAAAAATCCAGAATAAATAGACTATTAAAGAAAAGCTATATGTAATTATATATAATAGTAATTTGAAAACACTGAATCAAACTGAGTAACATTGTATTTCTATCTTATAAGTGAGTATTTTAAATAACTTGAAGTTTTCATTTGTTTATTGCTAAGATTATAAATCTAAATGATTGTACGTTGTATGAACGTCAATATTTAAATTATATTAAATATAAAATTTGTACCGAATGTTTATGAATAGGTTGTAATAATTATGTAAAAGAGAAGGAAACAAGTGAGGGAAAGATGAGCGATTTGTTTAGGTCAATACAAGAAACATAAATGCAAATAGACAATAATTGAGCCTCAAAAATATAAATTTATTGGCTCCACGATGTACAAAGCATAAAAAAAACTCATGCAAGCGGGAAAAGCCAAAAATATCTTAAGTATAACTCGCACCGGCGGAAGAGACGCGTTCGAGATAATCGGCGAAAGCAAAGCAAGATACAAAGATCCTCGAGCTACCACACATAAAATCCCGAGAAAGAGTAACGCAAGAGCACGGTTCCTCCCGGACAACTTGAGCTATAATAAAATTAGAATTCACCCTCTTCCAAGTTCAGTTGCTCTCTTTTACCCTTGAAGTACTTAGGGAAAGAAAAAGCGTTGAACACCAAACATAATAAAATTTTAAATAACATAAATCAGCTTCTTTGTTAAAATTTTTATAATACAATATTATAAACGTATTTTATAAATATATTATTAAAAGAGAATACTGTTGATTTTATTCATCAATATAATATATAAATTTATAATGTAAATTGATAGAAACATTTTAAAATATGTTCGCAATTTATAATAATTAAAAATTTGCATGAACAATATTGTAGAGATTAACATGTAATAGAAATGATTTCATTTTATATAATTAAATAAATTTTATATTATGAAGAAAAAATATAATTTTTTACTGAAATTGATTTATTTTTAAATTAACAATTTATTTTGTGCATAGTTCAATATATTTATTTAACAAGCTTAATATTTCTAAAAAAAATACTAATGATAATTTCTGAAACATTTAAAAAATTTATGATGAACTTGTTTACTATACATTATGTATGGATTTTAGTATCCATAGTTACAAGTTTACATATGTTCAATGTACGTTTTAATATTTGTTTGTAAAATTTTATTTTTATAAATAAATTTTCAAACTTTTATTGTATTGGTATTATGTTATCGTATTTGAGAAATTATGAAGACAATCCGAAAGGAACAACTAAAAGTCTCCAAAGGTACTAATTTATTATTATTTAATAATTTAAAATAAAACTATATATTAATATTGATAGTAATATTTAACTAAAATTTATAATTATATAATTTTTTTTTTAAATTATAAGGTCAGTTTAAAATATTTATTAAATCATTTATAATAATTAAATCTAAAATAATTATAAACTAAAATTTAAGTAACTCAAGTTTATAGATTTTTACTTAACACTGTTTAATATAGATTACTAATAATTTAAATATTTTAAATTTATATCAATATAACAAAACATTTTTGTTTTTTCAAAGTATACATAAATCAATAAATTTTATATTCTAAAATAGACAAGAATTAAGGATCTACCATCTAACCTGGTTTTAACTATTAACTTTATACTAATTTTGTTACAACATTAGTAATATTTATTTCATATACTTATATAGAAAAATATATTGAAGTCATTTAATGACTTAATGATCTTTCAAAATAGAGTTTAATTACAATTATGTGAGGAATAAATTATTGTTCGAGTAAATTCAAATTATATAACTTGTTAGCCCACTAAAGCTCAAAGTTCTTTTTTATAAAAAAATATCTATAGTACAAAATTGTCATAAACATTATTCAACCTATATTTTAGTTTTTAAATTACTTTTTATATTATAGATAAAAACAAAAATTTTTTTTAGTATTTATATTTTTTTGTTATTGTATATGATTAGTAATTGTTATAATTGATTAAGGCATTTTAATAATAAAAAAATATATAATAATGACTAAAATCCTTTTTTTTTTTGCTTAAATTTATTAATACATAAATAATAAATATTAAAAAATTAAATTAAAATTTAAATATTAATATTGAATACATATATTTGTAATATTTTAAAAATTAAATACTTTATACTTTTTTTGATACAGCATTTGTTATGCAATAATTATGTTTTTTAAAACCGTTGAAAAAGTTGCAATTATCCAGTAGAAGAAAATAAAAATGTAAATTTTCGCATAATTTAATTAACATTAATATTATTCAAAAACTAATAATTAGATCAAGTTAAACTTTTGTACAAATAAATTGTATATTAATCACATTCATTTTCCAATCGGTTCATATAAAAATGAATTTTTTTCGTAATTTTATTAGCTACAAATTTTCTTTGACACTATAATATTAACATTACAACATTTCATTTTATAACAAAAAAAGTATAAAAAATGTATTTTTTCGATAAAACTATTAATATAAAAAAGCCTAAATTAGATGAGTAGCAATTTAGTAAAAAAGAATCTAGTGATTTTGTTTACGATATGTGATATGTATCACTTCCTGGTTTTTTGGCCTAAAAAGTGCTCTATTGCATGGTCTATAAATTTAATGTAAATTGATTATCTCCAGTTAGTTCAAGTCGTAAGAAATAATTTGGTATATATTATTTTTTTTAATCCTTTGTAAGTTTTTGTTCACATGTTTCTATTATATTTTTTCTCTTTTTAAAGTTTTGTTGACTTTTAGTATTTTACAATTTCAAATTCGAGTTAATATTTATTAAAAATATAAATAATATTGAGGTGTGTAATTAGTTCAACAGAATAAATCGTATTAAAATGTAATTACATTACTGACTCTGTAATTGTCTATCAAAAAGATTTTCTTTCTTTTAAGAAAGTGATTTATCTTAAGAATTTAAAACTTTATTTATAAAATTTAAAACAATTTATATTCTACTACTAAATTTATTATAGTTGTGGCACTTATAGTTATTATTCCTAAATTATAATTCTTTTAATCTTCAAATATTATTGCTATTTAAAATCCTTTGTCTCATAAATTGAACCAGATTAATGTTTTTATATTTGTCTTTGTTCTTCTTATTTTAAAAGTTTTATTTTTAATTTTGTTATTACTTTAAAAAAATTATGATTGTTTTATAATAAATTAAAGTTTCTTTTCGGTAAAATTTTGATAAAATTTAATTTTTATTATTTGTACGTCGTTGAGCATGCGGTATGTTGATTTCTTGAGCAACATCTCTAATATTAATATTGCATAACTTTCTATAGATGATGTTATTAATTTATATAAATACACTTATTTGGATTTAGTTTAAAAAAATTTTTTTTTATTTATTATGGATTGGATTATTTAATTATATAGTTATTTATTCGATTATCAATTTGACGAAAAGTTTATTTAAATTTAAGGTTTTCTAATTTTACAATAATTAATTTATTAAAAATCGAATCCATTTAAATTAGAACAGAAGATTATTTTAATAAAATAAGAAATTATACTTTTCATAAAATATAAGAGATTATATGTTTTACACAATATAAGAAGTTGTACGTTTTATAAAATTCAAAATACTATACCTTTTTAAAATATAAGAAATTATACAACTTACTTTAAAAAAAAGAAGAGTATAACAAAAGCATAATAATAAAAGATTATAAAAAATGAAATAATCAGTAGAAGTATATCAGTTTACAGTGATTCGTCGTGGCTCATTCATATCATAAGAATAAAAAGTTTGGAAAAAATCAGTGGCATATAAAGATAGACTATGAAATTTGAAAATTGAATGAAAAACAATTAAGTTTTGATTTTTATCCCGTATGCCACGAATCTTTTAGAGTCCGTATGCGATATTCAAATTTATATGGTAGTCGACTTAACATCAAGTTGAGATCAAGTAAGGTTCAGCCTTATAACAGAAAGAAAACTATATTCCCAATATTGTTTGAACATTGCGAATTTTGTATGATACCATCTGTGTTACGAAATGCCCCATCAATCTTTCTATCTTTCATAAGATCCATCGTAAAAAGGCACAATCACTTATATTGATTGGATTGAGCGTATGATGCAGAATATTATGTTAGGTTTCAAAACTTAACTAGTAAATTAAAAATAGGATGTTTACAATCAAAACTACACGGATAATATATTTTCTCAGAGTAGATAAGGTTTCTTAGCCTTAGTATTTTTCCCTCAGGTATATGCATTATTTATGTTCTAAAACTTTCGAACACTCACCATTAAAAAAAAATAAACGTCACATTAAATAAAAAGTATATTGTTTATTTAATATTACAGTAATAACATTAATTATTAGATAAAAAAAAATTGCGAAAAATTAATTTAATCATAATTAAATATTAGTTGAAAGTATGGAGTGATGTGAAAAATATTAATCTAAAATTTTCATTTTTCTAGGAACTTTTTATATGGTCATATTATACCGCAATTTCAGTCAGAATTAAAAATACTAGAAAAAATAATTTCACAACGTAAAATACATATTTGTATTGGAACATGGAATATGAATGGAAAAAAGCCATTAAATGATTTAATACAATTTATACTGCCAGATGGTTTTCCAACTGTAGCAGATATTATAATTATAGGAACACAAGAAACATTTATGTACAATATTGATGAATTTGAAAATACTATTGTGAATATTGTTGGATCAACCCATGTTATAAAGGCGAAAAGAATATTTGGTAGATTACGACTTATTTTATTTTTACGTCGGGAATTAATATTATTTAGTTCAACGTTTGAAATACATACAATTTTATCAAATAAATATACGATTTTTAAAACTAAAGGAGCACTATCATTAGGATTTATAATCTTCGGTGTAAGTTTTTTATTCGTAATGGTACATTTATCAGCTCATTCAAAAAATAAAAATAAAAGAATTCAAGAAGTAAATAAAATTATTCACACACTTGATGAGTTAAAAAAATTACCAATCAATCATAAATTTAAAGGTATTTATCCTATATCCAATATACTTAATAAATATTATTGATGAATAGTAAAATAAAAAAATTTTTTTTTATTTTTGTTATGAAATATTTAAATTTATTTAGAATAAATATATAATAAAGAATTATAACGTAAAATTTTAAATATATTTATACGAGCTCGTACTTAATAAGTTAGTGTAAATTTAATTAAGAAATACTCATATTTTTTTGGATTTGGTTTTCGGCGGGAGAGCAAACCATATATGTTAAAGGTAAGGGAACAAATTTGAGAAAAAAAAAAGAAAAAAATATTTGGAAATGCAAGGTAGTTAGTGAAAAAGTTAGAGCAAAGGTAAGATTAGTACGACAAAGAAGCAAAGTGAGAAAGAAAAATGTAGATGTAAAAAATAAGAAAAGAAGAAGATTCTGCGAAGAGGTTAGAAAAAAAGAATAAGAAGAGCAAGTTCGAAAGTAAGCGGGAAAAAAGAAAGCTAATTGACTAAATAGATTGACAGTTCAGTAGATACAGAAAAAAAAGGACAGAAGAGTAGATGAGAAAGAAAGGAAAAAATAGATGTAAAGAGGAAGAAAGAAGAGACCAAAGGGAAGAAGAAAAAACAAGGTGTGCTAATTGAGAAAAGAAGGTTTTGAAAAAACAAAGAAAAATTTACAAGAGAGAAAAGATCAAGAGTCCAAGAAATTAAAGACATGGTAAAACGGAATGGAGGAATGGATCTAGAAGGAGAGAAAAAAGACAAGAAAGAAAGAGAAAAAATAATTAGAAGAAAGGGGGGTAATAGAGATGAAGATAGAAGAGTTAAAGAAAAAAATGTAAAGATATAGGAAAAAAGGAGCAGTTCACGGATACATTAAAAGAAAAGAAAAAATAACTGGAAATGGAAACGAAATAACATGATTTAAAATGGAGAATAAAGAGGAAAATAAAAGAAGCAGGGTATTGGAATTAAATATAATGATCAGATACAAGAAAAAAAATGAAAAAACAAATGTAGGGTAAGGGCAAAGAGAGAGTTAAAGTATAAACAACAGGTGGGAAAGAGGAGATAATTAGTTAGAGAAGAGAGACGGGGAGAGAAAGAGGAAAAGACAAAAGAAGGTTGAGTAGCTGAAATTAAGATGTAAAAAGCGAAGAAATACAAAATCAAACGATAAAATGCTAAGGAGAAAGATATTGATGGCAAAAGACAGAGAAAATGGAAGCAAACGAAAAAAGATGATTCCAATGATAAAGTATAAGATAAGGTAAAATAATACATTGAAACGGAAAACTAAAATAGGAAAAGATCAAATAACAGACAAAGAAAATGCAAAAACATTAAAATTGTATAGAAAATAGTGAATAACAAAACGAATGGAATGAATGAATGAAGATAAGAAGAAAGGATAAAAAGGAGCTAACATAGATGTGATATGAGAGGGAATTAGAGGCGATGTTAGAGTAAATGAATAAACAAAAGAATGTAAGAAAATTTAAGTGTAGATGAAACAAATATAATATAAATAAAGGTAAGAGTACATTAGTCTAGTGTATACAAATTAGTATAATTATAAGTACGTGTGAAATCAGTGAGCAAAGTAAATATGGAAGACAATAAAAAGGTATATAAAAAAACGATAGGCTCAATAATATTTATAACTGGATATGTATATTTCTAAACAATGCAATTAAGTAAAAAATATGAGAAATACAAGAAAAAATTATGCATAAACCAATTTCATCTCAGGGTCAAAAGGCTGATATTATCAATAAATTTAATCTAGATTTACACTTATTTTTTTAAACTTACTATTCAACTTGTACTCTTTTTTTTGCTCTAATACTTTATATCTTTAATATACGTTTCAATATTATTATGCACTCCTGTATCAACTTATTTTACTTATTTTCTAAAAACTTTCATTATTTACAATTTATCTTAATTTATGGATTATTATAAATTTTCTTTTTATTTTATTTCCAAATGCTATCTTTTAAAATTTTAAATTATAATTGATTACTGTTTCGATTATATTTCTTAAATTTATGCTTATCCTATGTTACTTTATTTAATTTACAATATTTTTCTATTTTTATATTTTAATTTTAATAATTTTATTTTTCTTTTCACATACACAACATATATTCACAAACAAATGTGTTAGCATATCCTCAAACTTTAAACCTTCATTAGTGAGTAAGTATTACAAGGTTGCAAAAATAGAAAATATGATAAATTCAATTTATAAAAAATGAGATAATATATTCTACTTCTTGATGACAATATGTTGGATTAAACGATAAATCAAAGATTCAAGTGCTATATAAGTGTTAGAGTAGAAAAGCGAATTAGAATACGGTAATCTTAATAATCACTGCAGTTCTAATACACAAAAGAGACTAAGACTTGCTTGTAATCTTATATACGAATAATTGGAGTAAAATCAATCCAATTACTTAAAAACATACAAGTATAATTTTGATGAAACATATATACTGACACTCTGGTCAAATCGATGCTATCTCATGGAGAATGAATGCTTGACAAAATTTGGAAACAATAGCTGAACTTATACAAATATATATTTATCATTTTATCTTTTTATTTAGTTTTATTATCAGTTTTTAATAATCTTCTATCTATATATCTATCGCGTGCCTTTTTAAATTTTATCACTTGAATATCTCTAGAATATTTATAAAATAATTTTTATCTAGGATTTTCATTAATATATTTTACGTATCATTTTTAATTTTAATTAAACTAACTCAAATAGTTAGTATATGTGAAATATAATAATGTTATGTTGTGAACTATTGGATTCAAAGGTAACGTAAGAAAATCGTAAGTAAATATTCGGGAAAAAATAAAAATTTTTTTTTAGATACCACACGTTATTTTTTAATAATCAAGACTAGATAAACTTAAGATATCTGAAATTATATTTTTAAGTTTTTTTATTTTAATATCACTAAAATATTGTATTTATAAAATTTTGCATTTAGATTTTATTTGTATTTTATTTATTAATTTCAATAAGAATCTAATAGTCATACGCCATTCAAAAGTTTTGATATTAGAATTTATTACATGTAAATAATTTTAATTAATCCTTGAATTTTGATTATAATAAAAATAAAATGGTCATATTTTAACAAAATCTTTTCTTCTAAAAAACATAAACATACGTGACAATTATAAATAATCCACTTTTTTCATCTAGATATAGGCGTTTAAAGTTGATACAGGCTTATATAAAAGTTCATTTTAACGGCTGTGTTAAAATACCTAGATTTTTTGCACATAAAATAGCAAGTATATTATTTAATTAAAAAAATATATTGTGCATCATTTTTAAATTTAAATTATTTTTCAAATCAAATTTCAAAAAATATTGGAAATTTTATCATATTTGCAAATGAATATTTTATTTTCTTGACGATATAATTTTTACAATATTAATAATAGAATTACTTAAATAAATTCCTTTAGTAAATATTTTGATATTAGTATACAAAAAGATTTCTACTGTGACGTCCTATATGATAATATTGCGTTAGTTATTTTTGTAGGTTATGCAATTTTAATTATTATATTATGTTGATTATGACTAATTACTAGTTTTATCTTAAGAATAAAATTGATAAAATTATAATCAAATATATTTAGATTTGGTAATTTGTTGGTAATCCAGAAATTCTGGGTTGGTAGGTTGCAATTAATGTTGTCACCATTTTATATTTTTAGAGACAAATCTCTTTTTTGATATTATTAAATTTTTTGTTCAATTTCTGTTTTAAATTTTAGACTAGATATTTTCAATGAATATGAAATCAATTTAAATTCTATAGTTTGTTTTATTACGATTATTATGACAACTTATATTAATTACTTATATATATATATATATATATATATATATTTATTTATATTTTATTTATCTATCGCGTTTATTTGTCGCGTATTTCTTTTACTTCTTTATTTATTTCTTCGTAACGATTTCCCAATTCTTTTCTGCCATAGCTGAATCGGTCAAAGCGATTCAGCCTTTATGAGGTTTAAATATTAAAATAAATACAATTATATTATTTCACGTTTAAAATACCGATTTATTGATAATAAATCGGAAGAGAGAATGTAAGTATTTAATTGGCTCGTGTTACAAATCTAGCGCCCTACGTATGTGTCCGAAATTATAATAATACTTGCGTTATCATTTGAACGTGTGAGTGTCGCTTTGTTTTTTGACGAGATTTTTATATTACTCCGAGTTACCTCTCGCCTCTTATTACTTCAAAACTGTCGAATCCCGAATCACGTCCCAAGATAACAATCACACAATAATAACCCCGAACATCTCTCATGTTCCTTATTTTATAGAGACAACTGTTAACTCTTCCGAGCCCTCCCACCATGGAGGTGTTCTCATTTTTGCTTATTACCTTGATTTTGTTTAGATTTCTCCATATATTATTTAATGAAGAAGCATTATCGATACCATTTCTCAATTTACGCTCTCTCATATTTCTCTTTATGCTGCGTCTTGCTCCCATTTTCACTTACTTTATACAACATTTATTGTTTATTTAATTAATTATGTGAATTTTGTTACATACGTAATAGTTTAAATGAATAAATTTAAAATTAAAATTAAGAATTATAACTTTCATAAAATTTAAGTCACGAATTAAGATTTTTATACATTACAAATCTTATCTTATAGAGAAAGAATGTAATACAAGTGGTCACTTATTTTCTAAGTAATTTATTCACCTCAGTACTTCTCAATTTATGACGTCCACTATCTGCAATGAGGAATTTTCATTGGTCCACATGAGTTTCATAATAAATGGTTCACCGAGAAGTACATACGTTACTATTGTTAGCTCTTCCTCTTTTTACATTGGATAAGATCTTAATATGTTATAAGTTCTAAGTTTTTATTGTCGTGGGATTTGACCTGTCCGCTTTTTATATTTTACAGATCGTTTAAACTTTTTTTCCCTATCGTATTACAATTTTCTAAGTAAACTTATTTTTAAATTTCATCTGCCGTAATTGCGCCCTTTAATACTTTTTATTGATCTTATTATGTCGGTTCTAATTGATTATAATACGTATATTTAGTTATGAATACTTACTTCTGTCAATATTTTCCATAGTTCATATCGTCAGTTTCGAATCCATAAAATTGTTTTTTTACAATTTCTTTAATTTCTAAGCCGTCTTCTGGAACAGGAGAAATTCCTTTGTATAGCTAGATTAATCAGTGTTTTTTTAATGTGGCCTAGGTTAGGTCTTGTGTGTTTATTGTTTAAATGTCTTTGCTTCTTCATATACTTAACCGGTGCCATATACGATCTTTAGTCTCGATTATATTATTCTTGATGTGTTTTCTCGAAGTTTCACTTTTTATGTGATATCATGGAATTTTACTATTTCAATTTATTATTAATTTAATATTTTTTTTAAATGATTTATTTCTTAATTATTTATTGTTTATATTTTGTTAAAATAGAATAAAGGGATGTTACTACATTGGTGTATATTAGTAAATTAAGTGTTAAATTGGGGTTTGTAGTTATAAACTTAAAAAATCTAGTAATAAATAGAATCTTTATTAAGTTTTCATTCTTAATTAACAATGTTTCATATTTTATTCCATTTTAATATTATTCCATTCACATATTAAAAATAATTTATAAATTTATTAAAAGTTGTATATGCGTCTTGGTGTTTATATTGGAACATTTTATTTTCAGATTACTTATAGGTTCAAAGTTATTTATTTATCAAAGTACATGACAATTCATTTATTAAATGATGTGTAACAATAATTGAGAATAATTAATAAATGAGAACAATAAACATTTTATTAATAAAATGTTTATTGTTCTAGATATAGTATGTATATTATAAACTGAAAAAAAAATTTTTTTAATACTAATCTAAAGTATATTGATATATATTTTCAGATACAACTGCTAATTTTGATACTATTTTTTTCTTTGGAGATTTAAATTTCCGTTTGGATAGTTCAAAAAATGAAATATTAAACTGGATAAATAATACGCACTTTTCCAAAACAAATCCTGTTGTTTTAAAAAATGATCAATTAAAGACATTATTAGATAATGAAATTTTCCTACAACATTTTATTGAAGCACCGATAACGTTTCCTCCAACATATAAATACAGTCATGGAAGTCAAGAACTAGATTCTGATAGTAAATGGAGAACACCGTCTTATACTGATCGAATTCTTTATAAATGTAACAAAATTTTTTTTGAAATTGATGATGATAAAAAAAATGTTTATATGCATAATAAAAAAATAAATTGCATAATTTATGATTCTGCTAGAACTATTTGTTCATCTGATCATAAACCCGTTTTTGGAATTTATGCAGTAAATATTTGAACTGATATAAATGTATAATTCAAAAGAAATAAATTTTTATATTTTCAGAAATATAATTATATTTGAAATTATTATTTAAATAGAAATATATGATTTAAAAACACTTACAACACTTATTTGAATTGCAAAAATATTACTTTGTACCAATGGTACCTTCCTTCATATAATGTGTAATGATATTTAATTTAAAAACTTGATTGTTTAATAAAAAAAACAAAAACTAATATCGATAATACATTTATTAAATTCCTCTAAGAAAATAATAAAAAAAAGGTTAATGATAATGGTTAGGAAAAAAATAGCTACTTATTTAAGCAGAAATAGTTCACTCTTATAGTTGTTTTCGAAGTGATAATTGTTTAAAATTTTTAACATATACAATAATTTTGTTTAAAAAAATAATAAATAGGACTCATCAATATCATTACACAAAAAGCTCTTTGTACGATTAATTAGTTTATATCAATTCTTTTTTATATTATGTTTAATTTAATAGAAAATAATACACTTAATATTAATAACGCATCTAACAATACACCTAATGTTCACTTTAATTTTATTTTATTATTTAATTTTTGATTAAATAATATTATTTTTGTATCAATTCTATTCTGGTGTAACGTTATTAAAGTAAATTTTCTAGTAATATTCTTATTTCATTGCTTTTTGTTTCATTCATTTTCGTATACAAAAAAATCTTTACTACCCTCACCGGTTATACTTAAATATTTATGATTATTAAATTTATATTGGTTTAACATTTCCATTGTTAGTAAATATGTTATTGATATCTATTGAATCAGGTTTAAATTATTAATTAATTGCTAGTTCATATATAATCTATTATTTACAGCTAGTTTATGGAACGACCATGCATCTTGAGATGTAGATTTCCAATCTATTCTAAAAGTCGATAGTAAGCTGTTTTGCTAATAGGTTTGCTAATTTTAGATTTTTCTGTCATTTTTTTCTCGAATTATCAAGTTTTTTTACAAATATTTAAAAATTTTCAATCTGAGCATTAAGTGACTCATTATTAATAACTTCAATTTCTTAAAATTGATGTCATGTTGTATTAACTGCATTTTCACTCATATTAACTCGTGTTACAATTTATCCCAATGGTTTTGCAATTACTGCAATTTATCAAATTAAGTTACAACTTTTGTTCTACTGATTTTAGTATCATCACTGAAGCTATCATTCGGTTCTTTTTCCATTTTTTCCACTCAGCTAGCTTTGTTTTTATATCTAGTTTAATAGTAATTCCGTCAATAAAATCCAGTAAATCATTAATTTCAAGTATGAGAAGAATACCAAACTTCCACATAACGTAATTACTTACATTTAATTTATTCAGATTTAATCCTTTTTTTGTCATTAACATTTTTAAACTAGATATGTTGATTCTTTATAAACCTAATATTAAAAAAAAACTTTAATTTTATGCAGCGTTGTATACATTATAGCATAAATAGTTTATTACACATTAATTGCATAAAAATTTAAAAATATTTTAAGTTTAATAATCACAGGTTTTTTCAGTTCAGCTACATAGAATTAATTGGCACTACATTATATAATATAAAATTCGATTACTTAGACAATAAAAAAACAATTGAAAAAGTAAAATTTTATTACTGTTAAGCAATGAAATTTGAGAACACAAGAGCTATAAACAAAAACATAACACCACATATGTAAAAACCAAATATATAAATTCAACAAATTCATTATATTTTTTCAAATATCCAATCGTCCATTTTTTATTTAAAATTTTTTGAATTGTAACAAGAGTAACTCTAGATAAGAGCTACGTGATCTTGCCAAAAATCTAAGATCATACTTGTGGGATCCAAGGGTAAAGTTGAAGGTTATCTTCTATTTTATCAAAACTTAAAGAGAACCTGAATGAATGATTAATGCCTGTAAAAAGAGATCTCCGGTTTAGGAAAAGTATCTCTCTAAAAATGGCTTTGATGAATAAATGTTCTGTATGAATGAAATTATAGAAAAACTGAGTGTAAATAATTGAGCGAATTAAAGAACAATCTGCCAAGCCAAAATGAAATAATTATGTCGAGGCATAAGTAACTGAACATGTGATCAGTCGCTAACAGTGAACTCTAGAACTTGAGGCAATCCAGTCTCAAGTGACCCCTCTCATAGTAATGTAAATTTCTGCTGCGAATATTTCTTTACCTACTTGTGGAATCAAAATTAACCTCAAGTGTACAAAATACTAAAAGAGGGAGCATTCCAAATCACCAAAAAATCTCAAGAGCCTACTCATCAATTTTCAAAAAAATGATAAACTTGATGAAAAATGATATAAATGAATTTGAGGCATTCACTCTAAAAAAGAGTCATCTATTAATCAGATAATTAGATGAAGATTACACTGAATCAAATACACAACGGAGTTATGAATCCTACCTAAGTGGTGATAAAGTGCAAAGGATGAAATACTTCCTCAAATAAGACTTAAGTATAGAAGAAGTACAGTTAAAGTTTTAGACCCTTTCAAAAAATAATTCGTACAATCAACGACTAAGAGAAAGAACCGATCAGTAGAATTGGTATCGGTCATCCTCATTGGAAAAAAGAAAATGATTGTTAGTATACTAACAATTAAAAACAATGTTGAAAATCAAGTTCAGACTAAAAAGAAAAAAGACTCTCTGAAGATTCTCTTTCCAAAGGTCGAAAAAAACCTAAATTCATATATAGTAGCAGTCCTCAGAAAAAGAATTGGCATAGTATATGCACAATTTTTAAAATTACTTCTGACTCCAGACCGATTAAGGGTTGTTCAGAAGTGCAGCTCGATGTATAATTCTATCGTGTTATATCATTGTTAATTATATTTATTGTTGTTTAAAGAAAAAGTAGCGACTGTTATTTTATTCTACATTACCCTACATACATTTTATTGCTGGTTTTTGAATTGAACGAACAATATTAAACAATATTAAAACAATTTAAGATTAGAATGAAAATATAATTGAAAAATCATAAAATTTTGTATCCTATTATTTATAATATTAAATTATACATAATGCAGAAATTAATTGTATACACAGATACATATATAAATATATTACACATAACTTGAGATTATTAAAAATAATTCAAATTTACTCTATTAATCTTATTGATAAATTTTTCATTATTTAATTATTTTTTTTAAAATTTATAATGGAGAGCCTCAGATTTCAGATATCAGAGAGCGATTATTTTTTCTACAAAAATTTTCCTTATTAAATATATTTTTCATTAATCTGGATTAAAATTATTTTTAATATCAATAATTTCTTAAATTTTATAATAAAAATTATAATTTTTTTTTTGTTTCGTGCAAATAGCTTCATTAATACTTTTTACACTATATTTCATTTATACAACATCAATATAAACCAGGTAGGTCCAAACTTAAATCGGAAAAGTGGCTATAAACGGACGTGGCATAATCCTAACTATAAAAATTAGCGCCCTGCACCTTCAAAATTTGATATATTAATTTTTTATTAATAAAACGTAATTTTATTATATATATTGAATTAAAAAAATTATTTTTCCTTTAAAATTATAAAAATATAAAGAATATAAGAAATAACATTAAAAAAATCTCCCACTATGACCTTCTTAATGAATCGGTACTGGTAATTTGCTACACAGGTTTGTGTTGTTTTCCTGTGCATTTTTGGTGGTTTAAAGCATATAAAATAAATTTTAGTGCTATAAAACCTATTAAAAAAAAAGAAAATTTATATAGATATATGAACTACAGGTAAATCAAAAACTATATTAAAATGCATGACAGTTGTACTTCATTTTTTACATACAAAACATTTTTAATCTTCATATAACTCTAAAATTGTATTTAATCTGTTACGTACGTAACGAAATTCGACATAAATTAATGACCTACAATTCAAAAGTTGCAAATTATATCATAAAATTGGTGACGATTATAATTATGAAACAGTTGATCGACATAAAATTGATCCAGATTCACAAGAGATATGAAAACAATTAACAAATACCGATGACAAGTGGGTTAAACAGGTAGTGGGAGAATTCGAAAATTTGCAATACAGAGAATATAAAAACTCAGTCAAGATCACACAAGAGGTTCCCGGTCCGATTCGAGTAAGAACTAACGCTTAATCAACGAAAGACGAAAAGTGTAACAATAATTTAATAAACGGACGCAATTAGGGTACAACTGACGTATCACGAGCCACACACACATAACAAACTCTTTCTTCCGATTATATGAAATAAACGTAAAGTCGTGAATATTAATCATCGTATCATTCCTTGAAGTAACCCGATCCTCGCAAAGGCTGAGACGTTTTGACCGACTCAGCTACGGCGGAATAGTAACCCGGCGGTAAAATAAATAATACATAAATATATATATATACATATTGACGCTACTTAAATACGTAACATTGGTGCCGTGACCAGGATTTCCGTCGAGGTCGGATTTTTTTTTGATATTGAAGATTAAGATGACAACAATTTGGAGAAAGCTGATAACGATTGGAGTGATATTAATGTAAGTACTTAATAATTATTAATAAATTATTGATAATATTTATAAAATATATTGTTATTCATTTATATTATTATTGTTGATTGATTTGTGGAAATTTTATAAATAATAAATTAAATTATTCATTGAATTTCGGATCGGGATCCAAAATAATTTTTTTTTAAAAAAAAAAATATAAATTGTGAATTTTTAATTAAATTGAAAAGTTGTGAGTTCTGAATTGATAAAGTACTAAATTTTTTTTGGAATATATGAAGTGCTAAAAGTAGGTAATGATTAGAAAATTATTTAATAAAAGTGAATCGTCGGAAGGGAAATTAGAGCAGGAATTAGTAACCTCAAAACTAGATAAAACAGGAAAGTGGAATAAAAAAAGTGAGGAAGTAATTTCATTTCAAGAAGCTTTAGGACTTATAAGTAAATCAATACCATTAGAAATACAAATTCGCGGGTGTAAAAATCATATAGATAATATAACAGAAAAAAGCATAATAATGGATGTACCAGCTACAAATGTCACCACAAGCGCAGTCGTTACTGAGAAATCTAGTCAAGATGATATGAGAGATGATATGATGAGAATACTAGGAGAATTAAATAAATTAATAGCCAGAAATGGGGGAAAAGAACTAAATAATACACTTGAAACAAACGATTTAATTAATAATCATGGATTTAATAATAATGAGCTGGGAGAACAAAGAATAAATAATTATCATAATTCAACAAATAATATACAACAACGATCACATTACTATAAAGTAATGGAATTTATGCCTGAGTGTTCAGGAAAATCGGATGAAGTATTGAGGTTAATAAAATGGATTAGGAAAACCATCGAAATTGAAGGACCAGAAATAGAATTATATATACTCAGAACATTAGATAATAAAATAATTGGCGAAGCTAGGGAATTATTGGGAACCAGTATATGTGATTGCAATAGGATTGATGAATTTATTACAAAAATGGGAGAGGTTTTTGGAACATTAGGAGCAATAAAAAATGCAAAAGCACAAATTAGAATGTGTGTACAGAAATATAGAGAATCTATAATGGAATATGGTAAAAGAATGACAAAATTAAAAACACAATTATATGCAGCAGTGGAATTAGACGCCATCATTCGGAACAAAGAATTTTATATTGACTATAAAAAATACATTAACTTGGTTATAGAAGCTTTTATTTATGGGTTAGATGCAAAAATATCACCTCATGTAGGAAGTTCAAGACCATCATCATTGGAGGAAGCCATTAACATAGCTATACAAGTTGAGCACGGGTTGGGAACGGCCATATTCGAGAAAAATAAAATTAGGACTGAAGGAAATATTATAAATAATTCGAATGAACAAATAGAATGCGGATATTGCAGAAAAAAAGGACATGACACGCCAGGTTGCTGGAAAGTGCTACAAGAAATGGAAAAAAGGAAAAATATCGGATTTAATAATACTGGACCACCTAGTCAATTTATGGGAAATCAAGGAAATTTTAATAATTTTAATAATCACAATAAATTTAGCAGTGGATTTAGGCAAAATAATCCTAACAAAAATTTTAATGATAAATTTAGAGATTATAATAGGGGAAATTTTAACAATAATGGAAACTCTAATGGTTATCAACAAAATGGAAATCAAAGAGGATTTTATAATCAACAGCAAGATGGAAACCATAGGGGGTTCTATAATCAACAGAGTGATAATAATAGAGGGTTTTATAATCAGCAAAATGAAAATCATAGAGGATTTTATAACCAGCAAGGTGAGAATCATAGAGGTTTCTATAATCAACAAAATGGAAACCATAGAGGGTTTTATAATAATCAAGGGACTAATAATTATGATAACAATTATAGAAACAAACCTCAATTTATTAATAACAATAGGGGTCAAGATAACTCACAAGATGCTAGAGTTAATTTAATAAGGAAAAATGAAACAATAGATAATACAAATGATATAGAAAATTTAAACTAGAAAAATGTTCAACACAAACTCTCGGTGTTGGACATAATATCTCCAAAACAACTATGAAATCTGCAAATATAAGAATAGCAAAAATAAATGCAATAAAAGAAACAAATGACTTACCGGTAATAATGGTATATGCCGAAGAATTCGCTAAAGGGAAGGCAACATTTTACGTAGATACTGGGGCAGAAATATCAGTGATAAAAAAAGATAAAATACGAGCGCAAAATAAAATATGTAAGGAGTCTCAAATTATGATTCATGGATTTACAGAAGGAAAATGTTTAACAGAGGGGGTAATAACTTTAAAAATTTATGAATATGAATGTGAATTCCATATTGTCCAGAATGATCATCCAATTGACGTAGATGGAATTCTGGGATGGGACATGATTACAAAATACAAAGGTAATGTTATGTCTGAGCAAAAAATATTAAAATTAGGGAACACATGGATTCCTTTTGCTAGAGATAATATGATAGAGATTCCGGGGAAAACTAAAAAAGCTATATTCGCTCGTGTGAAAGGAGATTATGACATAGGATTTGTACCACCACAAAATTTGGCCCCAGGTATTAAATTCGGAAATTTTTTAACAATTAGACAAAATGGCGTTGTAATTGCCTATTGTATTAACACCAATGACGAGGCAGTCACTATACCACTTCCTGAAGTAGAATTAATACCATGTGACATTGCAGATGAAAAATATGATACAGATATTGGAGATTTATATGATGAGAGTGATCAATATATTAACAACAAAATGATAAATAATATAACAATTGGAGAAAATTGTAAAGACAATAACAATGACATAATGAATGACATAATGAAATTTAATCGTTGGTTGAGTAATAATCCGAAAATTCAAGAAGAACGGTTAGAAAAGATCATGGCCCTCGTAGATCTTAAAGGGAGTAACCAAGAAGAAATAAAATTCATTCGCGAGACAATTAGACCTTATGTAGGGGGTTTTGGATTAGATAACGAGCCATTACCAACAACTCATTTAATAAAACACAAAATCGAATTAACATCCGATAAACCATTAAAATCAAAACAGTACAGATATCCGCCAGTCCTTAAAGAGGTTTTAAAAAAAGAAATAACGGAACTAGAAAAAAAAGGCATAATTGAGCCATCATTATCACCTTATTGCTCACCCACATGGATTGTACCGAAACAACCAGATGCACAGGGAAATAAAAGATGGAGATTAGTCATAGATTTTAGAAAACTTAATGAAATGACGTTGGGAAGTTGTTATCCGATGCCCTTTACAAATGAAATTATCGAAAAATTATCAAAAGCTAACTATATATCTATTATGGATTTGAAAATGGGATTTTTCCAAGTCGAAATGGACCCAGAATCGGCGCCACTAACAGCATCATCGGAACCCAGTGGTAGTTTTCAATATAAAAGAATGGCTATGGGATTAAAGGAAGCCCCTACAACATTTATGCGGGCAATGGAACTAGCACTAGCAGGATTATCAAGGGAAGAAATTGAAGTATACTTAGATGATATTATGATTTTTTCTGAAACGATTGAAGAACACATGATACGATTAGAGAGAGTGCTTAGGAAATTAGAGAAAGCCAACTTAACAATAGAGCCGAAAAAGTGTCAATTTTTAAAACATGAAGCAAAAGTATTGGGTCATATAACTGGTGCGGGTAAAATACGCATGAACCCGGATAAAGTCAAGGCAGTAAAGAATTACCCCACTCCCACATCTAATAAAAAAATAAAACAATTTTTGGGATTCTCAGGATATTATCGTAAATTTATAAAAGATTATGCTAAAATTACTCTTCCGCTATTAGAAGTTATTAAAGGTCAAAGACCATTTTATTGGGAACAAAAACAACAAAATGCATTCGATAAAATAAAAGAAATATTATGTGACGAACCATTTTTACAAGCACCAGATTTAAATCAGCCGTTTATAGTTACCACCGACGCGTCGGATTACGCTTTAGGAGCTATACTAAGCCAAGGGAAATTAGGAGAAGATAGACCATGTGCATATGCCTCTAGATGTTTAAAAGGACCGGAGTTAAGATACTCAACGTATGATAAAGAATTATTAGCAGTCGTATTTGCAAAAGACCAATTTAGACATTATTTATATGGAACAAAATTCACAGTAATAACAGATCATGAACCTCTGAAACACTTTCATACTACAAAACACTTAGATACGCGATTTAATAGAATGAAGGCATCTTTACAAGGTTACAATTTTGAAATAATATACAGACCGGGCTTAAAAAACGCAAACGCCGATGCATTATCAAGGAATCCGAAACTCCAAGAAAATGAGGTCAATCCTGAATTACCTCGTAAGGAATTATATGAACTGGCTGAAAAACAGGAAAAACAAATGATTAACGGGAATAATAACAATAAGTCAATAAAGATTGTTAAAAAGGTAAAACAAAGAGAAAAATCCAGTAGCGAAAACGATTCAGAACAAGAATCGGAAGGGAGTGAAAGTGAAGATTGGAGGCCATATAAAAACATAGATGGAAAGATAAGAAAAAAAGAAAAAAACGGAAAATTAAAAACAAAAATAATTTTATAGAATCAAAAAGCGAAACAGAGAGCGAAGTTGAAAATAATGAAATAAATAAAATAACAAAGGAAATGGTGTCTAGTACACCTAAAGAAAATAGCAAATTAATTAGAATTCAAAAAAGGCTCAGCTTTCATGAATCATCCTCAAGTAATGAAGACGACAGTTCTCTAGAAACAATCGAAATAATTGACAATGACACCGAGAAAAATAATACAATAATGAATAAGAGTGACAGAAAAACAGACAATAGCAAAGAAATTTTGCAAGAAACAAATAATAAAGAAAGTAAAAAATATACAGTCGAAATTAAAAAAATAAATAATACCGAAACAAAAGGATGGGATGTATGCATCAAAGAAACAAAGAAAGAAAAAATTAATATATCAGAATTAAGAGATAAAGACAGTTATTGGGAGGATAAGTTATCAACATTCGCAATAAATGAAAACACACTATCACCAATTATTAATTTAAGCGAAATAATTAATGACGGAACAAGTAAATTGTCAAGTAATACAAAAAATTTAAGTAATTCAAATTGTGAAGAAAAATGTAAAGAATATTTAAAATTATACAATCAAGGAGCCCACTGTGTTGAACCCGACATTAAATTAGCACGAGAAGACTTAGATCTATCAGAACCTCCAGGAAACTGTTTATTTCAAAGCTTAAAAGTAGCCGCAAAATTACCCATATCACCTCTTGAATTAAGAAGGGAACTATTAAAATCCACTTATTTAAATAATTGTTATGATCCCATAGAAACAAAGAAAATTCTAGAATCAGATGATGAATGGGGAACAGATGACTGTATTTATATTTTTAGCCAGGAATTCAAAATTAATGTATGTATCCACTTTGAAGTAAATGAAGGAAAATTTATATATTGTCATTTTATTAATAATATCAGGTATCCAATAATACATTTAAATTTAAATAATAACCATTATACTCCTTACATGAAACTAAAACAAAGAAAGATCAGCTGTACATCGACAGACTTTGACTCAGACGACAATGATAATGACAAAGAAATAAATAATACAATGAATGAAGAAACTAAAATGATACCTACAATACCGAGTAACGAATACGGAAGGAATGATAAGAGCGCGGAGACGATCTGTGAACCTGATACGGAGCCAAGTGACAGCGGGCAAGGACCGAGGGCAGTGGGTCCGCCGGCGCTCGAACAATATCGCGTTACACGAATACATCTTCCAACTGACAGACCGCCATGGAGACCCTATGTGGTATCGCAAAAATTCACGAGAGTAAAATTAATAGACGATCATCCTTTCAAATATCGCGAAAACATAGTGTTCTTAATGACAGGCGATTCATCGCTAAATACCGAAGTAACAGAGGCATTAATAGAAAGAGGGTATATTAAAACTGAAACATGGGCGAAAAGAAATTATCTAAAAGGGGAAATTAACTTAAAAAAATTACACAACATCAATATTATGGGCATAGTCATTAAAAATCATATAGAGGACTCCGCATTGAAATCTGATATAAAAAACAGCATTAAAAATTTAAAAATAATGTGTCAAAGAAATAATATATGTAGTATAGCAATAATAAGAGACTTAAAAGAATCAGAATGGAATTATTTAGTTGAAGTTTGTAATGAAATATTTGACAACGAGGAAATTATTATCGCTTTAATAAAAGACAATTTACCCACCCCGAAAGTACAGGATAGATATTTAATAATAAAAGAATACCATGAATCAACAATAGGCGGTCATAGAGGTATTACAAAAACATATAAGAAAATGGAAAAATGTATAATTAGAAAATGATTAATTATTTTATATAAATATTTATAACATGATTTATGTAACAAAAAAAGTTAATTAATTTGATTTTAAAATTAAATTTTTTAAGTATCTGTTATTCAATATTCTGAGAGGAGTAATTAAAAGTTCAAGTCAGGTATTAATCACAATGATTTACCAACCACAGAATAGAGAATTGGAGAAACTCAAGTTCCATGTTAAGCATTGACAACAAACATGGCGGTTGAAATATCTTTTTTTTATCTAGTGTAACAGCAGAGATTATAAAAGAGATTGTTGATGACCAATGGGGCGTTTGTTCCAAATTTGAAAAGCTGTACCAACGGATTCAACTGTAAATGGGAGAGCGGCGACATACGTAGCAGACGGACCACAGACAGGTTTTGACATGAAAGAAAGTGCCTGCCCGAATATAATTTGAAAATTTTTTGATTTTCTAATAATAACATATATTTTTAGTTGAAGTGTTTATATTCAATTGACAAACTAATTTTTCTTTCCTATTTTTCGAATTAGTAACAATTTCGACAAATTAAGCAAAATAAAATCGCCCCCTTTGTCCCTTTTCATGTGTGGGTACTGGTAACTCGGTACATAAGTTTACATTATTGTATTTCAAAAGCTTGTAATCGACAACAGATTTCAAGTTTTTAGTTCTTAAAAAATTTCTTCATAGAAGAAGCTTAAAAATTCATTTATTCGGGTGCAATGGATATAAATAAATTTCTAAGTAAATATTAATATAAATAAATATATAATTAATTAGTGTTTATTATAAAGTTAGTGTGAGTGAATTTACATATCATTTTTATTTTATCAAATCAAAATAGGGAGTGATGTGGATGAGTTTCAATGAGGTCTTTCATAAATCAATATTTTTGACACAAATTTTATTGGTAAGTAATTAAGTTTAATAGTAAATGTTTTTGTAAAAATAATATTATCTAAAATTTCTCATGTATATACAAATAAATAAGAAATATTGTAAAATATGCTTAAACTTTTAAAATATTTGATATTAATATTCAATTTAATTAAATAATATATAAATATATTAAATAAACTAGTACTCGAACAAACAATATGCATAAACTTTAAAAATATTTGACATTTAAATTATATTTTAATCAAAAGTAATAGAAATAATAGTTTTAACTATTTTTAAAACAAAAATTATACGTGATAATTTATAATATTTTTTATTTAAATTTTATTTTAATCAAAAGTAAAGAGTGGTATTTTCATGGTTGAAGAAATATGCTTTTTCTCTCTCGCACTTATAACTTCTCTGCCGATCTTTCAAGAGTTTGTGGCCGGAGTTAAATTTTCTTACAAGTGCTTTAAATTCTATTGGAAATAGCGCTTCTGTACATCTGCAAAGCAGGAGGGAACACATTCGTACTTCGTACATGTAGTGGTAACGTTTTTTTCTAATAGATTTTAATGTACTTATAAAAATTTTAGTTAGAGCCATGGACACTTCAGAGGTCGCTAGTGTTTCTATATGTGCGAGAGAGAAAGAAGATATTTATGCCGCCATGTTTGTCACCAAAGTTTAACATGGACATTAGCATTCTCTTAGTGTTTTTTCTGTGCTATTGATATTCCCTTCCTTTTTTTTATCCTACAATGAAAACTACGCATCGCTATCACAGAACAGTAAATAAGAGAATGTTAAGTTCAATTCTTTACACAAGAAACAAACATGGTGGTTAAAAAATCTTTTCTCTCTCTCGCACTTCCGAAGCGATTTTAGCGCTCCCAGTGGACACACGGGAAAATCAAATTGAATTCGGTTTTGGTGAAAAACTAAAAGTCGCTATTATCAATTACAGGACTATTAGTATGATTATATATGTATATAATATTAAAATTCATATTTATTATTTGTATTTGTATTATATTGTTAAATAAAAAAAAATTAAAATATCAAAAGTATATATTACTAAAATAAATTAACTTTAAATAAATACATTTTTTAGTGCATATTTATTTCATAAATTCATTATTTATATATTTGTGAGTGTATAAACATTACAATATAAAAAAAATCCAAAAAATTTAACTTTAATTGAATAAAAAGACTTTATTTAATCTTTACCATGAAATTATGAAAATAAAATGATGTTAAATTAGATAGATGTTATTAACAACGATTTGTAATTATATAACAAAGTTTTAATCATTTTAGATAATATATTTCTTAATTATATTCCTGATGAAATATAAAGATTCTTCGCTTTAACATTGATTTAGGCTTTAATTAGTTCGTATGGGAATTCAGAGGATTGCGTGGAAACAGGCAGATTATTTTAATGAAATAAATAAAGAAATTGAGCCACATACAAGGTTTATTGGCTCCGCTTATACATAGGTATAAAAAATCCCTCATGCGGGAGGGGAAAAAGCCGCGCTAATACTTATCACTATTTGCGCTGGGCGGAGGTGACGCTCGCTGCTGCCGCCTTGGGCTGGCGTCCTCCGCAGAGACCGCGATGGAAGAGTCGCGTGTGAAAGTCTCTCTCGGCTGCATCCTCCTCATGGTTGATCGGCTCACAGAGAATCACCTGGTGATTCAGTCGCTGCGCGAGGGTACTCCTCCAGGCGTGTGTTGGAGAAAACTTTGCGCCCTTGCGCAAATACCCTCTGTATGCTTACGCACACTCACACACAACACACACGCCTACTCACACGATAAATTCGCCGTTGGGTGATTAGCAGATCACCTTTACCGAGCGCAATGCAGGAGGAATCACAATACTAGCGTGATGCTATATAAACGCACAGTGCCAATTCAAAAAAGGACGGAAGCGCGCAATGAGAAGCCTCGATCGAGAATGAAAGTTCTCGGCAAACGGAAAACGCATTTTCTTCCGCAGAAACCGGACCGCAACAAAATTTTGGGCCGCCCGCCGTATTGAGCTTCGCGCGGTCACTTTCGTATTTTCGAGAAAGTGCGTTGAACAAACTTTAATACGTATTATTTAATTTTCTATTGATAAAATCATAATTTTATAATTACATTCAAATATTTATTATTATTTTATTAATTTTATTATAATGATATATATGTAGCTTGATAAAATATTATGCACTAAATTTGATATATATTTTCTGATATCACTCCTGACATACACTAATAATGTTAATAACAATAAATTTGTTCGTATTAAAATATTATTATTTTACTGAACGCGACTTCTGAAGTTGTTTTAATCTTTGTAGATTTTAGATTTATCATTCATAAAGTTATAAATGTATAAATTAAACAGATTTTTATATTAATTAATATTTTCTATTTTAAATATTGTGTAAATGAAAGAAAGGAAGAGAGAACGGCTACCGTAGAAATGACGGACAGAGTAAGTAAGAGCAAGAGAGAGAAAACATAAAGCAAGAAAGACATCGTCTAGTACAACACAGATACACCGAATACATCATATTGTATGACATAGAGAGAGAGAGAGAGAGAGGATAGACAGAGTAAAAGAATTGATTGAACGAAGCCATAACTGAATAAGAAGCGTGAAAAAAACTCAAAATTTAAAAATGTGAGATAGAGAGAAACAGATGACAGGTACACTTGTTTCATAGTACATCAAAACATCAGCATATTCTACTGGAGCCAGAAATCAAAGCTTCGCAATATGACTATTTTCTTATATTTTTGTTTTTCGTCGCACATAATGTTGTAACATCTATATTAAAAAGGAATATTGTCATATCTTTTTAAATAAATTTGAATATCTTTACGGGTTTGATTTCGTTTGCTTGTACAATTTTCCCTATGAATGGTCCGACCGACGAATAGCATTAACTCCCGATTTTTCTTAAACATATGATGCCAACGAACTACAATTTGTTAGAATTGATTTTTTCAATTGAAATTTCTTTTTTCAATTAACAGATACATCCCCTTATTAATTTAAACAATAATATTTACAAAATTCATCTATGAATCTGAAATATCAAAAAAATATACGACAAAGTCTAGCTTTCGCATTAGCGTATTAACCGTTTTGGATTAAAAAAAAGTTAAATTTTATGATTTAAGGTATTTCGCTTAAAACTTGTCATAGATGGTTTCAGTAAGTATTATTGTTTAAATGAGTAGTGGAATGTATCTGTTACTTGAAAAATTAGTTTAAAATTAGTAGAAATGCTTTTGATTATAAAATTTAACTTTTTTTTAATCCAAAACGGCTAATACGCTAATTCAAAAGCTAGACTTTGTCGTTTGTTTTTTTCATATTTCAGATTCATAGATGAATTTTTTATATATCATTGTAACTCTGTAATCAGGATTCAGTTGAACATGCTCATGCAAAAATACGCGGTAGAGGTGGATTTAACGTCAATCCGACTTATAGAATGTATAGATTGTCAATTCGACACATTCTTAGTACCGCGTATATACAAATAAGTATAAATTGTAATACATACTCAAATAGTAATGAAGAAAATATATGTTTCGAAAAATATAATAGTATAGAGTTTACAAATAATTCCTTTTATGAATGTGAAAGGAATGAACTAAATGAATACAACAATGAGATAAAAGCACTTCAGTTTCTGGAGATGCATGCAGAAATTAATAAAAATAGTGCAGGAGATATTTCAAATAAATATTTGTTTGAAAAAAATGCTATTGTATTCTTTGCCGGTTACGTTGCCCGAAAATGTTTATTGAAATATCCCTGCTTTGAATGTGAGAATTTCTTCATTAAAAATGCAAATGATCCTTTCTCAGTAGATGAACAATATTTATTCAATAGAGATTATATGCATTCCAATGAGGAAATACCACATTTAACGTTTTTGACAAGACCGTCAGAAGCGTTAACTGAAATAATAAATTGCCAGCTAGAAAATTTTGTACTCATTCACGAGCAAATATGGCAAAATAAAAATATTTTATCGGAATTAAAAGAAGTAATAGAAGAAACGACTTCATTAAAGTTTCCAAAATGGTTTGATCGCGAACATAATTGCTATGAGCATCGAATTTATGCTCTACAATGTTTATTAATTGTTAAAATTCATGCTACTGCTCGGGAACATAATAAGAGTACAAAAATTTTTAGTAAACGATATTTAAAACAAAACAATCGTAAATTAAAGAATATTATGCATCTTTAATGTAATTAAATTTTAATTACATTAAAGATGCATAATGTAATTAAAATAATGTAAAAAGCATGTATATTTTTCAAGTTTTTTCGTAAATATTATTGTAAATATATTGTAAAAATATAATTTATTAATCATTAATATAATGTAATTTATGTATTTAATTGTATAAAATTCAAAATGTAAATATAAATGTAAATATAATTTAAATAACTTTAGATAGCATGTATTGGCTTTTTCCGTCTGAGAGCAAGTGGACGGTTTTTTATGCCGAGAAAGTAAGCTTTCTGCGAAGGCTGAAATAGGGTAAAAAATATAATGTTTAATATGCGATTTTACTTGGTTAAAAATAAATGTAATCGGCAATTTACCGACTAGCCGACGGCGAAATAATAAAATGTAATTCATAAAAAATTTTGATCTTTATACACGAAGCAAATATATGTATTGTCTTGCAATTAAAATTTGTTATTTATTTAATTTCATTTGATATTAATATATTAAATTAATTTAATTTTCTATAGATTTTTTATTGAATGTAATAATCATTAATCATCATATAATCATAATAGCATTCATCAATAATCATTACTCGATGAAAGTTAAAAACACTATTAGAATTAATGTTTGTAACAATTTTTAACAAACATCATTAACATGCACGATTTTAATTTCAATTTTGATAATACAGTTAATAGTACTTAAAGTTATACTTTATATAATTTACAATTTCATTGAATAGAACTAAATTATTCATAAAAGTGATAATTTTAAATTTTTATCATTCTTATATATGATTTGAATAATATAAATTTTAATGATACATTGGAAAAAATGTGTAGTTTTTGCTAAAATCAATAATATCTTACTCGATGAAAGTTAAAAACATTATTAGAATCAATGTTTGTAACAATTTTTAACAAACATCATTAACATGCATGATTATAATTTCAATTTTGATAATACAGTTAATAAAAGTTATAGTTTTACTCAAATTACTCAAGATATTACTCTGTGAAATTGAATACTACATATAAATTTGGTATTTTAAATGTTCATCATTAAATATATAATTGAACATCATTTATAATAAGACAAATAATGAATGTTTAGATTTATTTAAAATCAATTACAATTTTATTTCATAAAGTTAAAAATACAAAATAAATTATTATTATTAGTTATTTTTCCAATCTCTTATTAAAGGAATAATTTTGATATCAATTTTTGTAATACCAGAGATGAATTGGGAGATTGCGCGGTAGCATAGGGAAGGGTGTCCACAAAATTCGGTGGCAAGAAGGTGCTGCCTCTTACGGATGCCCATGGATATGCCCATTGGAAGCATGGTGGGGATAAGAAAAGGCATAGCGGGGTTCGTCGTATGACCAGAGATGAAAATTAAATACGAATTTGTAAAAATGAAAGACGATCGGCCGAGCAGAAGCAGCTTTTTCAAATCAAACACATACGCAACGTTATGTACATGTATTTACTAATACAATGAATGCTTATAGCTATGCTAGGTTCTCTACGACCAACTTCTAACATTATAATTCATTTGTATAATATTGAGAATAATTATAAATAAAATTGATTTATATATACCGCTTTTATTCTTTTCTCATCCAATCTTATTAAAAACTAATACAATTATCTTTAACACTTATTTTTTTAAAAGTAAAATTTATTTATTTAAATTTACGAGTAATTTTTTTAAATATTTTAATAAAACTTGTAATTAATTATTTTTCAAATTATAAACTAAATTTAAAAAGTTATTATTTGATAAATTGATTATTGCAATATAAATACATATGCATATATATATATTAGCATCCATTTACTTCACTTTTTATATATTCATTTAATAACAATTGTTTGTAGTACTTTATTTACAATTAATATTCGAACCATCTTTTTAATGATACGTATATCTTTCTCACTCTTACAAGCTCTCGCCTTCTTTCTCACTCTCAAGCTGTCAAGCTGTATTATGTCTGTCTCTCTCATTCTCATGGTCTCTCATTCTCGTACGTGCGCCCTCTCTGTCTTCGTCAATCTCAATATATAGCATATCAATCTCTCTCGCTCTCATTCCCGAATCCACTCATTCATCTCGTACGATTTCTTTCTCTCTCTCTCTTTCTCTCTCACTCTCACTCTCTCCTACTCTATCGCTCTCTCTCTCATATTCACGAATCAAGTTTTTCTCTCTCATTCTTAAAAGCTCTTACCTGTATCAACCCATTCTTGCAGCTTCATACTCTCTCTCTCTCTCTCTCTCTCTCTATCTATCTTTCTCTCTCTCTCTCTCTCTATCTCTATCTATCTATCTTTCTCTCTCTCTCTCTATCTTTCTCTCTCTCTCTCTCTCTCTCTATCTCTATCTATCTATCTTTCTCTCTCTCTCTCTCATGCTCAGGATATACAAGGCGTTATAATTTAAATTTTTTACTTCTTTTACAATGATACATGGCTAAAAATACTATTTTAAAAATGCAATTGGTAAGTTGACAAATAATTTTATATCTAGTATGTTTTAGAAAAAGTTTTAGCAATTTTTCAGCAATTGAAACATTTGAATTTTTAAACACAAATTAAAAAAATTCGTGTATTTATAAGTATGTGAGAATCACAAACCCAACCGATATTGTTTAAAAAAACAACGCTGTACATGATTTCTGCATCTTTTTATTTCTTATATCATAATTTAAAAATGTTATTAAAATCTAAAAAACAATTACAAATTTTCAGATATAATATCCTTTAATTTGTTAAGTGCAGTTTCAAAAAATGCAGATATGTATAAAGGTATGGGAGCCCTCCGCGATTATTTTAATAATAAATTATATCAGACATGGATTCTGACACTTTTTATAATATGTATATGAATATCATGACTATTTTAAGTATATAATATTTTATATATCATTTAGATTTCATCCACATTACTATTAATTTGGTTTTATCCTTACTAAATAGTTGACCGCTAATAAATAATCATCAGGTACAATTCATGTATGTTTTGAAATAAATATTGTTATACATTTTTTTCACATAAATATTTATGTTTTTTATTCATCGTACATAATTGTCCCTTTAAATAACTTTCAACTATTGCTTCGCGTTTTGGAAATATGATATAGCTGTCCCTTTAAATTTTTTTCAATTAGTATATGTAATTTGTGTATGTTTTTATATATATGTAGCGTTATGTTTTTGTTTTCAAGATCGCGGCTACTCTAATGATATTTAAGACAACCAATACTATCTTACGTTGGATATTTCGATTTGTTATTGTTTTCTATGAATCTAAATTTTACATTGTAAAGAGTAGTGACGGTTAATTCCGAGGACCTTTAAATTTTATATAAACATAAACGTTTAGCTCATAGTTCTCCGTGATTTAAACAACAACAAACCCGTCATTTTCAATTGTGCTTCGATGAGTGGTGGAAGCTTTAAATTTTTAAATTGAAAGTTTTATAAATTTCGCTAATTCTTAATTATTCATATAATTTTATTATTTTTTTCATTTTATTATATATTTTTTTAAACATTTAAAAAATGAAGAAGCTTAGTGTTTATGATAAGTGCCAATATTTAAATTGTTTTAACACAAGAGACAATGTTAAACTATTTAGATTTCCGGCAACAGTTGAGCGTCAACAAATATGGATAGAAAACTCAGGTAATTAATTTTAATTTTCAAATATTTTATAAAATAGTATACAGTCAATAGGGGACTATTAGTACATGAGAGAGAGAGAGAGAGAGAGAGAGAGAGAGAGTGTATGTACACGAGAATGAGTGAGCTTGAGACAGAAAGAGAGAGAGAGAGAGAGTGTATGTACACGAGAATGAGTGAGCTTGAGACAGAGAGAGAGAGAGAGAGAGTGTGTGTATGTACACGAGAATGAGAGAGAGAGAGTGTGTATGTACACGAAAATGAGTGAGCTTGAGACAGAGAGAGAGAGAGAGAGTGCGTGTGTGTATACATTGTTGTATAATATAAACGTGTATATATCATTCATTTCTATAAAAATAAATTTTTCATTTAGGTAATCAAAAACTTAAAACATGGACACGGACATCGGTAAGGCATGCTGGCCTTTGTATCAAGCATTTTAAGAATGAAGATTTATTTCAAGGGAAAAACATGCGTTTAGAATTGAATTCAAATCCTATTCATTGGACTTCAACTCAAAATATATTACAAAAACAGGTATATATAATTATTATATTTTATATAAATTTTATATGTTATAATAACAATATAATTATATATATAATTATATAATTACAGAAATATATAATAATGTATATAAAATTATTTTAAAATTTAGATAATGTTGTATTTATCATTTTATTTTATTTTATTAATAAAAGGTGGATGAACAAGCAATTGTCTCAACTTCTGCCACTTTATCTACAATGGAAGCCCAACAACAACTACCAGTTCAGCAACGCGACGAAGAGAATCGTGGATTGTTACCCGAGATCACAGCTGATCGAAATCAAGAAACCGAAAAAGTAAGTAAAAATTTAGATAAATGCGTTTTAAAAAATTATAAGAAACCTCTCAGGGTGTATTTATCACCTTTACAAAAAAAAACATGTACAGGAAACTGTAAATCATTTCTTTTTAAATTAAAAACTTCGAATTTACACTTAGAAAATAAAGTTAAAGAATTAAAACATAAATTAATTTTAGAGATTAGAAAAAATCGCAGATTAAAAAAAAAATTTTTAAAAAGAAATGATACTTTTAATTTAGAAAAATTTATTGATAGTAAAGAATTAAAACCGGTTGCAAAAACTATGATAAAATTACAATTGCATGACAATCAGAGATACGCGAGTGATGAAAAAGATTTGGCGAAACAGATGTATTTTTATTCGGCTTCGTGTTATTCAAAATTACGTTCCGCCGGTTTAAATTTACCACATGAAGCCACTGTTCGGGGATGGGTTTCAAAATTAGAAGTTTATCCGGGTATAAATAAAATTATTTTCCTAAAATTAAATGATTTTTTAAATAAATTAAACAGCGAAGAGCGGATATGCGGTTTGAAATTTGACGAAATGTCGATTAAGCAATTCAAAGAGTACAGTAAAAAGCAAGATTTGATCGAAGGTCTTGTTGACTTAGGATTAGATTGTAGAAGCCGTTCGGTGGCAAAACATGCCCTCTTATTTATTGTTGATAGTTTAAATGCACAAAATCGATGGAGTCAATTTGTGGCTTTTTATTTTACGGAAAACGGGATTTCGTGCGAGCAATTAATAGAAATTATTCCTAACATTCTTAATGAATTACGGGAATGCGGTGCTGATGTGCGGACCATTACGTGTGATCAACACGTCGTGAATCAACAATTATTCAAAACTTTTGATGTTACCGCGGATAAACCTTTTTTTTATTTTGATAGTAAAAAATATTACGCGATTTTTGATTGGCCGCACTTAATTAAAAGATTAGTTTCCCATTTAAGAACATATAAAAATATATACATAAATAATTCTATTATAGTTTCTTTTAACGATTTAATTTTATCATGGGAACACGATAAATCCCATACAACTTCTAATTTATTAAATCATTTAACGAATATACATTTTTTTCCCAATTCTTTTGAATCCATGAAAGTAAAATATTCTTTTCAATTATTAAGCCGAAAAATGGCTTGCGCGATTAAATTAGCTACTGAGGATCCATATGTTTCGGCAAATTCCGATACTTTAAGAGTTTCGGCCGATTTTGTCGAAAAAATGGATCGCGTAATTGATGCATGTAATTCGTATTCTTTGCGAACGGTTCATAAGCAGAAACGTCCACTTTCAAAAAATAATCCTGACATTCAAGCGACGTTAAAAGAATTTGTTGATTGGTCCGAACTATGGACAATTAACACTAATTCTAAATGTAAGAAGCCACCTTGTTTTCCGGGAGTTAAACAAACTGTAAATGCTATTTTATCGGTATTTGAAGATATTAAATTCATTTACCCCAATTTTGAATTAGCAACAGCTCTTTGCAATCAAGATTCTGTAGAGCATGCTCATTCAAAATTACGAGCAAGGGGTGGCTTTAATCCAAATCCTACCTGCCGTATGTATAGATTGGCCTTTAGGCATATTTTATCAACAAATTTAATTTTTTAAGTAACAATTGTAACTGTTTTATAGAAAATGACGATAATCAAATAAATAATATTAATTTTATTAATAATAAAGTAGTTGATGTAACTTTCGAATTAGATAATGTAGAATTAAATGAAACTTTTGAAATAAATCAAGCGCTTGAATTAATGAATTTATTTGATGAAATGGACGAAAATAATATAGTTGAGATAGGTGAAAAATACTTATTCGAAAAAAATGCGATAGTATTTTTTGCCGGCTATATAGCAAGAAAATGTATTCAGAAATATAAGTGTGACGAATGTCGATTTTCATTAACAAAAAATGCAAGTGATGTTTTAAATATTAATGAAAAATATATATCCTTTAGAGAATATTCGCATTCGATTGATGAAATTTCTCATTCCTCATATTTAACTCGACCATCAAATGAATATGTTGAAATTGTAAATAGTCAACTTGAAGCTTTCACACTATATCATGAAAGCGTTTGGCAAAAAAGAAATTTATTAAATATATTACAAAATTTAATAGAAGAAATAGTAAATAAAAAATATCCACAATGGTTTAATAAAGAAAATAATTGTTATGTACATAGATTATATGCTTTGTATTTTTTGCTGCTTGTAAAAATTCATGCCACAGCACGAGATCATAATAATAGTAGGAGAGCTTCAAGAAATAATTTATCACATAATAGAAAATTAAAAAATATTTTACATATATAATTTTGTTGTTTTTGTACTTACTTTTAAAATAATTAACAATTGCATTATATTATTATATTTATTATTATTGTATTAAAAAAAGTTTAAAGTATTTTTTAATTAAAAAAAATTATAGATATCACTAAATTATAAAATGTATGTAAATCATGTGTAAATAAAACAAAAAAATTTTTGTCAAATTTTAGAATGATGTAAATTTTAAATGTAAATCCATGTTTAATTTTTTATGTAATACATTTTATAATTTATAAAATAGCTTATCAATGTAACTATGTAGTCACAATTTATGTACATGTTTTTTTTTAAGCGGATGTCAATTATAAGATTAATAATGTATAAATGTAAATTATTTTATTTTTTAAATATTATGTAAAATAAAAATGAGATTCTCTTTATAATATTATTGTAA
>JACCHV010002749.1:2500-7500 GCA_018907245.1 Eupristina koningsbergeri | reverse complement strand
ACGTGGTCGATATTCATATCACTTTTTGAAGCTGTTTTTTGAATTATTTTGGACAATTATTGACTTTATTATGTTAGTATATCATGTACGTGGATAGTTGATGTAATATTTTTTCGGGTTTGATAAAATTTCGAAGATTTAAGACGATTTTCTTGAAAGTTAAATTGCCCGTGTTATTTAAATGGGACACGTGGTCGATTTTTGCGATAAAATTTTTAGTGTTTTTTCGAGTTATTTTTATTAAATATTAACTCAACTGTGTCCGTGTGTTGTGTGCGTGTCAGGTAAACGTTGTTTCGTGGTGGATTAGACTGAAATTTGGAAGATCAGTGAAGATTTTTGTGCGTGCATTTTCCACCTCGTGTTTATCGAAATTTTCATATCGTAAAGGCCGGGATACGTTTACTTCGATACGTTACATCGAGCATAGACTATATAGTGTATCTAGACGTAATTTTTGAAAATTTTTCAGTAATTGCATATACTGATTCGGAATTAGTTATTTAGTGTAGATTTAGTTATTTTATAATTTTAAGAACTTATTAACATTGGTTTTTGCTAAGTTTTTGTGAATTCAAGTTCTTCGGGTATTGACGCATGCGCACAAATATCGTACTTTAATTTTGACTCTAAAATTATTTAATAGTTATATACATTATTTTCAAGTGTTTTTTGAAGTGTTCCAGTGGATTTTTTTTTTTTTTTTTTTTTTTTTTTTTTTTTTTTTTTTTTTTTTTTTTTTTTTTTTTTGCCTGCATTGTGGGCGGAGTGATAATTGTTTATAGTTGATTGGGTAAATATGGGGAAAAAGAGGAATCGAATTGTTTCGGGGAGCAGTGATTCCGACATGGAAGTCACAGAGATGTCGGCGAAAAGGAAATTGGACAACGTTCCTGAAGAATCTGGGAAAAGGGTTAAGAAGGGGGCTGAACCTGGAGTATCTGCAGAAGAATTGATTAGGGGTTCGGAGAAGGGCAATACTGCAGAAATGGTCCAAGAGATGGGTATCATCGATGGGGCTCTCAGGAATTTTCTTTTAAATGAAAATAACTCCATCCCTAAGGCGCAGTGCCGTTTCATTTTGGGCAAGGTTGCTGATATGCAGAGGATATTAGTTAACCTGCTGTGCGCGAACGAAAGGTTAGAGGGAAAACTTGAGGAGAAAAATGATCTCATACAGAAAGGTCATATAGCATCTTTGAAGGGTGATGGGGATATTAGTGGGACGGGTGGAGCTCCGGATATGAATGGACCCAAAGCGTCGTACGCCTTGGTAGTGAGAAGCAAGGACAATGGGGTTACCAAGGAAGAAGTAAGGAAGCGGGTTGTATCGGTTGGAGCGGAGGCACCTTCAGTAAAGATAAGAGCTGTTCGGGACATTCGCGGCAATGCTGTAGTGGTGGAAACACCTAGTGAAGCTGATAGGCAAGCCTTGCGGGCCTGTCCTGCTTTTGAAAGAAGAGGCCTTCAAACGGAATTGCCGAAGCGGCAGGGGCCGCGAGTAATTATATACAGTGTGCCGAACGAGCAAACGGACGACAGCATACTCAAGGACGTATTCTTCAAGAATGTTCAGGGAGTCATCGGGGAAGAGGAGTTTAGGAAAGTGACCAGGGTGGTTGCCCGCACGCGGAGGCGGGAGAGCAGCTCCGACGTTGTCCTGCAGGTTTCAGAGGCAACAAAGTGTGCTCTGCTCCGTGAAAGAGTAGTTTACTTGGGATTCTCGGCTCATAACATCCGAGAGTATGAAATGGTTGTCCGCTGTTTGGCCTGCTATGGCTATGGGCATCGGGCAGCCGACTGTAAGCGGGGCAGAGTCTGCTGGAAGTGCTGCCGCTCGGGACACGACGGATCTGCATGCAGGGGCGCCGATGACTGTGGAAACTGCAGGGCGCGAGGTCTTCCCTCCGGTCACTCCGTAAAGTGGAACGGGTGCCCGGAGTACCAATGGAGGCTGCAGGCGCAGCTTGCAAGGCATTAGCCTTAGTCTCAAGGTATGTGTATGATGTATGACTGTTGAATGAATGTGGAGATGTATGTCTGACTAAATATGTCTGCGAAAATGCCTGCGAATGCAAGCGGAAATGAGTGTGAGAAGAATGTGTATGATGCATGTGTGAGAGTGAGTGAGAGTGAAATTTGTGAAGTGGATGGGGATGTGAATGGAAGAGCTGTGAGTGCACGTGCAGCTGTGGAGTGTGTGAGTGGCATACGGCTTCTGCAATTAAACTGCCAGAGGTCGTATGCGTGTATGAGTAGTTGAGCCAGCTGTTTGTGAATGAACGTGTGAGTGTGGCTCTTATTCAGGAGCCGTATGTTTCTAATGATCGAGTGTGCGGGTTGCCTCTTGGGATGAATGTATTTTATAATAAGAAAGGATCGGCGGCAGTCGTAGTGAATGATAGTAGGATTGATTGCATGATGATTGTTGGGAATGAGGATGATTCTGGCGTGTGTGTGAAGTGCAACAGCCCGTTGGGGGAGTTCGCGGCTGTATCCGTGTACTGCGCTCCATCTCGTGACATTGGTTGTGATATTGAGTACGTGGAACGGGTGAGTCAGAGAGTGAATGGAAGAATGATTATTGGAATGGATGCTAATGCGGTGAGTGCATATTGGAATAGTAAGAATGTAGTGAGAAAGCGGCAGAATGCACGTAGGGGAGAAATCCTGAGTGAATGGTTGATGCACAGCGATTTCGGAGTACTGAATGAATGGTCTCCGGTGTTCTCCTTCGAGGGTTCGAGGGGATCCTCGGACATTGATGTTACGCTATTTAGGGGATTTACAGGCTCCAGGATGGAATGGAGAATTGATGGGGAAGTGGGCATAAGCGACCACAACCCCATCTTCATTGAGATAGCGATGTCCGGGGGTTCCATATCGGGCCCGAGAATGTATGAATGCAGATGGAATGATAGTAAGGTTGATTGGGAAGCGTACCGACTGGCACTGCTTCGGAATGCTTGTAGTGTGACATTTGAATGTTTTACAAGAATGACAGTGGGTGAGAAAGTAGACTATCTTGCCAGTGTTATCAAGTGTACGAATGAAGCATGTATGAGAAGAGTGTATGGGAGCGAGGTGCGCACCATCAAGTGGTGGAATAAAGCGCTTGAGCTTAAACGCAAGGAGTTGCGTAAGAAAAGAAGGGCCGTTCAAAAGGCCAAGCTAAGCGCGTGTGCATCTCTATTGGCCAGAGTGAACGAAATGAAAGCGTGCAGGAAAGAGTATAAGAGGCTCATAAGGGACTCCAAAGAGAATAATTGGAGGAAGTATGTAAGAACGGAGAGTGAATGTGATCCATGGGGCGGTGTGTACAAGATCTGCCGATGGGGCAGAAAGAGTAAAATGGTACATAGTGTCCGATGTGACAATGTATACACTGACTCATGGAGGGAAACGGCGGAGGTATTCCTTCGGGAATTCTTTCCGCCGGGGCCCAGTATGGATGCGTTTGGAGTTCCTGATGAGCATTTGAATGTGACGGATGTGTCTGGTGTCCCTCCTGCTGCTTCCTTTACGGGAAGTGAGTTTGCAGGGGCTTATGAGAGAATGCGGGCCAATAAAGCTCCAGGATTGGATGGGTACACGAACCGGATGCTCAGAGTGGTCTGGCGGACCATTCCAGAGTACATGAAGGAAATGTACAATGCGTGCCTGCAGGAAGGAGTTTTTCCTATTGCGTGGAAGAGTGCGAAAGTCGTTGTAATACCCAAGGGTCTTGGCAAGGATTTAAGTATCATCAGGTCGCACAGACCAATATCGCTTTTGAGCGGCCTTGGCAAGGCCCTTGAGTTTATGATGTGTGAAAGATTGATGAGTGCAATGGAAGGTATCTGGCAGGATAGTCAGTATGGTTTTATGAAGGGTAAATGTACGGAGGATGCCTGGAGAAGACTGAAAGGAGAAGTGAATGAGTGTGGAAGGAAGTATGTTCTGGGTGTATTTGTAGACTTCAGGGGGGCCTTCGACTATCTGGCTTGGCCATATGTTCTTAGAACACTGGTTGAGTCTGGATGTCGTGGCCTGGAACTGAAGTTATGGATGAGTTACTTCCGGGATCGCTGGGTATGCATGACAAGTGCGAATGAAACGGTTGGGAGAGTGCCTGAGAGAGGGTGTCCGCAAGGTTCCATATGTGGTCCGCACATATGGAATCTATGTATGAATGTGCTCCTGAGAACTCTCGACAATAACGGAATACGGTGTGTCGCGTACGCCGATGATCTCGTGATCATCGTCGAGGGCGACACGAGAGCCTCATTGGAGAGGAATGCGGCTGAGAGCCTGAAGTATGTGTATGACTGGGGTGAAATCGCCGGGGTGGATGTCTCTGATGAGAAGTCGGAATGTATGCTGTTGAAAGGTAGTCTGAATGTAGACTCGAGGAGAATTCGAGTTGTCACGGGGGGGAGCGCGGGTGGAATGCGGTTCATACGGTATGTTCGCTGTGTCGGGTGGCTCGGTGTGAGGATGTCGGAGCGTTTCAACTTCGGCGCTCACGTCCGCTCCATTCGGCCCAGGGTGCAGACTGTTGTGAGCTCCTTTAGAAGAGTGCTTAGAGTTGAATGGGGGTTGAGCATGAGATCCGCAAGGATCATAATGAATGGGTTGCTCCTTCCGTGCATTACGTACGCGGTGAGTGTCTGGGGTGATTGTATGAAGAATGAATGGGTGCGGAAGGAGCTGAATAGATGTCAACGGGTTGTTCTGTATGCTTGGTTGCCTGTATGTAAGACTGTCTCTACGGAAGCCATGCAGATACTGGCAGGGTCTGTTCCGTGGGACATTCAGTGTAAAAGAAGAATGTGTGAGTACAAGATGAGGAAAGGTATAAGAATGAGTGAGGGTGAATATATTACGGACGAGGATGTGATGAATCTGGGTGTGACTGGTGCGAAGGCCGCCATCCTTAGAAGAATGTATGGTGAATGGCAGGATCGGTGGGACCAATGCAACAATGGACGAACCTTATATCGGTTTATTAAAAAAGTGGA
>JACCHV010002748.1:5000-10000 GCA_018907245.1 Eupristina koningsbergeri | reverse complement strand
ATCGAACCATCTAGTAGCTGGTTCCCTCCGAAGTTTCCCTCAGGATAGCTGGCACTCGCTTGATAGCGAGTCTCATCTGGTAAAGCGAATGATTAGAGGCCTTGGGGCCGAAACGACCTCAACCTATTCTCAAACTTTAAATGGGTGAGATCTCTGGCTTGCTTGAACGTTGAAGCCACGAGATCGTGCCTCGTCGCGTGCAAACGCGGCGGGAGCGCCTCATGGATCAGAGTGCCAAGTGGGCCAATTTTGGTAAGCAGAACTGGCGCTGTGGGATGAACCAAACGCCGAGTTAAGGCGCCTAAGTCGACGCTTATGGGATACCATGAAAGGCGTTGGTTGCTTAAGACAGCAGGACGGTGGCCATGGAAGTCGGAATCCGCTAAGGAGTGTGTAACAACTCACCTGCCGAAGCAACTAGCCCTGAAAATGGATGGCGCTGAAGCGTCGCGCCTATACTCGGCCGTCAGCGGCAATTTGGGCGGCCGGTCGCCTTGCGCGGCGCGGTCGTCGGCGAAGCCCTGACGAGTAGGAGGGTCGCGGCGGTGTGCGCAGAAGGGTTTGGGCGTGAGCCTGCCTGGAGCCGCCGTCGGTGCAGATCTTGGTGGTAGTAGCAAATACTCCAGCGAGGCCCTGGAGGACTGACGTGGAGAAGGGTTTCGTGTGAACAGCCGTTGCACACGAGTCAGTCGATCCTAAGCCCTAGGAGAAATCCTATGTCGATGACGGTGTATCAAAGTGAGATTTGTTGAACGCACACACCCGTCGGGCGAAAGGGAATCCGGTTCCTATTCCGGAACCCGGCAGCGGAACCGCATACAATTCGGGCCCTCGTAAGAGTGTTCGTCGGGGTAACCCAAAGTGACCTGGAGACGCCGTCGGGAGATCCGGGAAGAGTTTTCTTTTCTGTATAAGCGTTCGAGTTCCCTGGAAACCTCTAGCAGGGAGATAGGGTTTGGAACGCGAAGAGCACCGCAGTTGCGGCGGTGTCCGGATCTTCCCCTCGGACCTTGAAAATCCAGGAGAGGGCCACGTGGAGGCGTCGCGCCGGTTCGTACCCATATCCGCAGCAGGTCTCCAAGGTAAAGAGCCTCTAGTCGATAGACTAATGTAGGTAAGGGAAGTCGGCAAATTGGATCCGTAACTTCGGAATAAGGATTGGCTCTGAGGAGCGGGGCGCGTCGGGCTTGGTCGGGAAGGGGGTCTGGCTAACGTGCCGGGCCTGGGCGAGGGGAACGGCGATCCCGTTTTCGGACGGGTGTCGTTGGGATCCGAGCTCGGTACCGTGCCTTGGCCTCCCCTGGATCTTCCTTGCTGCGAGGCCTTCGGGGTGGTAAAGCCGTCCCGATCGTCCTCTTCGGCCGCCATTCAACGCTCAGCTCAGAACTGGCACGGACTAGGGGAATCCGACTGTCTAATTAAAACAAAGCATTGCGATGGCCCTCGCGGGTGATGACGCAATGTGATTTCTGCCCAGTGCTCTGAATGTCAACGTGAAGAAATTCAAGCAAGCGCGGGTAAACGGCGGGAGTAACTATGACTCTCTTAAGGTAGCCAAATGCCTCGTCATCTAATTAGTGACGCGCATGAATGGATTAACGAGATTCCCACTGTCCCTATCTACCAGAGTTGTCACGGCCGTTGAAGCTTTCGGACGTCGTGAGCGCGCTCCCGAGCTTTGCTCTCGTATTAGTGTTTACAGAGATTTAATAATAAATGTAATTATATGTTGGTGTTGCTTGAGTGATTCCGGTCATTTTGAGCCGTTCCGGGGTAAAATCCGATGGAAATTGAATAAACTGTGAACTTATAAAGATTTGCCCATGTTATCCTTATGGGCCACGTGGGAGATTTTTGTTAGACTTTTTCAGTCACATTCGGAGACAATTTCTTAGAAATACTGAATGTGTTGTGTTTCGGGAGTGAAACAGTGCAAGTGTATTTGGTTTTTGTGAAGAATTATGTTGAAATTCATAAATTGTGAATGAATTTTGATTTAATAAAATTGCCCGTGTTATTCATATGGGACACGTGGTCGATTTTCATATTACTTTTTGACGCTGTTTTTGGAACTATTTTTGATAAATATTGACTGTGCTGTGTTGGTGTCTTATGTACGTGTAGAGTAGTTGTTATATTTCTGTTGATTATGTAAAAATTTTGGAGATTTATGACGATTTTCGCGGATATTAATTTGCCCGTGTTATCCTTATGGGACACGTGGTCGATATTCATATCACTTTTTGAAGCTGTTTTTTGAATTATTTTGGACAATTATTGACTTTATTATGTTAGTATATCATGTACGTGGATAGTTGATGTAATATTTTTTCGGGTTTGATAAAATTTCGAAGATTTAAGACGATTTTCTTGAAAGTTAAATTGCCCGTGTTATTTAAATGGGACACGTGGTCGATTTTTGCGATAAAATTTTTAGTGTTTTTTCGAGTTATTTTTATTAAATATTAACTCAACTGTGTCCGTGTGTTGTGTGCGTGTCAGGTAAACGTTGTTTCGTGGTGGATTAGACTGAAATTTGGAAGATCAGTGAAGATTTTTGTGCGTGCATTTTCCACCTCGTGTTTATCGAAATTTTCATATCGTAAAGGCCGGGATACGTTTACTTCGATACGTTACATCGAGCATAGACTATATAGTGTATCTAGACGTAATTTTTGAAAATTTTTCAGTAATTGCATATACTGATTCGGAATTAGTTATTTAGTGTAGATTTAGTTATTTTATAATTTTAAGAACTTATTAACATTGGTTTTTGCTAAGTTTTTGTGAATTCAAGTTCTTCGGGTATTGACGCATGCGCACAAATATCGTACTTTAATTTTGACTCTAAAATTATTTAATAGTTATATACATTATTTTCAAGTGTTTTTTGAAGTGTTCCAGTGGATTTTTTTTTTTTTTTTTTTTTTTTTTTTTTTTTTTTTTTTTTTTTTTTTTTTTTTTTTTTTTTTTTTTTTTTTTTTTTTTTTTTGTGGGCGGAGTGATAATTGTTTATAGTTGATTGGGTAAATATGGGGAAAAAGAGGAATCGAATTGTTTCGGGGAGCAGTGATTCCGACATGGAAGTCACAGAGATGTCGGCGAAAAGGAAATTGGACAACGTTCCTGAAGAATCTGGGAAAAGGGTTAAGAAGGGGGCTGAACCTGGAGTATCTGCAGAAGAATTGATTAGGGGTTCGGAGAAGGGCAATACTGCAGAAATGGTCCAAGAGATGGGTATCATCGATGGGGCTCTCAGGAATTTTCTTTTAAATGAAAATAACTCCATCCCTAAGGCGCAGTGCCGTTTCATTTTGGGCAAGGTTGCTGATATGCAGAGGATATTAGTTAACCTGCTGTGCGCGAACGAAAGGTTAGAGGGAAAACTTGAGGAGAAAAATGATCTCATACAGAAAGGTCATATAGCATCTTTGAAGGGTGATGGGGATATTAGTGGGACGGGTGGAGCTCCGGATATGAATGGACCCAAAGCGTCGTACGCCTTGGTAGTGAGAAGCAAGGACAATGGGGTTACCAAGGAAGAAGTAAGGAAGCGGGTTGTATCGGTTGGAGCGGAGGCACCTTCAGTAAAGATAAGAGCTGTTCGGGACATTCGCGGCAATGCTGTAGTGGTGGAAACACCTAGTGAAGCTGATAGGCAAGCCTTGCGGGCCTGTCCTGCTTTTGAAAGAAGAGGCCTTCAAACGGAATTGCCGAAGCGGCAGGGGCCGCGAGTAATTATATACAGTGTGCCGAACGAGCAAACGGACGACAGCATACTCAAGGACGTATTCTTCAAGAATGTTCAGGGAGTCATCGGGGAAGAGGAGTTTAGGAAAGTGACCAGGGTGGTTGCCCGCACGCGGAGGCGGGAGAGCAGCTCCGACGTTGTCCTGCAGGTTTCAGAGGCAACAAAGTGTGCTCTGCTCCGTGAAAGAGTAGTTTACTTGGGATTCTCGGCTCATAACATCCGAGAGTATGAAATGGTTGTCCGCTGTTTGGCCTGCTATGGCTATGGGCATCGGGCAGCCGACTGTAAGCGGGGCAGAGTCTGCTGGAAGTGCTGCCGCTCGGGACACGACGGATCTGCATGCAGGGGCGCCGATGACTGTGGAAACTGCAGGGCGCGAGGTCTTCCCTCCGGTCACTCCGTAAAGTGGAACGGGTGCCCGGAGTACCAATGGAGGCTGCAGGCGCAGCTTGCAAGGCATTAGCCTTAGTCTCAAGGTATGTGTATGATGTATGACTGTTGAATGAATGTGGAGATGTATGTCTAAATAAATATGTCTGCGAAAATGCCTGCGAATGCAAGCGGAAATGAGTGTGAGAAGAATGTGTATGATGCATGTGTGAGAGTGAGTGAGAGTGAAATTTGTGAAGTGGATGGGGATGTGAATGGAAGAGCTGTGAGTGCACGTGCAGCTGTCGAGTGTGTGAGTGGCATACGGCTTCTGCAATTAAACTGCCAGAGGTCGTATGCGTGTATGAGTGAGTTGAGCCAGCTGTTTGTGAATGAACGTGTGAGTGTGGCTCTTATTCAGGAGCCGTATGTTTCTAATGATCGAGTGTGCGGGTTGCCTCTTGGGATGAATGTATTTTATAATAAGAAAGGATCGGCGGCAGTCGTAGTGAATGATAGTAGGATTGATTGCATGATGATTGTTGGGAATGAGGATGATTCTGGCGTGTGTGTGAAGTGCAACAGCCCGTTGGGGGAGTTCGCGGCTGTATCCGTGTACTGCGCTCCATCTCGTGACATTGGTTGTGATATTGAGTACGTGGAACGGGTGAGTCAGAGAGTGAATGGAAGAATGATTATTGGAATGGATGCTAATGCGGTGAGTGCATATTGGAATAGTAAGCATGTAGTGAGAAAGCGGCAGAATGCACGTAGGGGAGAAATCCTGAGTGAATGGTTGATGCACAGCGATTTCGGAGTACTGAATGAATGGTCTCCGGTGTTCTCCTTCGAGGGTTCGAGGGGATCCTCGGACATTGAT
>JACCHV010002747.1:0-21725 GCA_018907245.1 Eupristina koningsbergeri | reverse complement strand
TACATTGTTATGAAACTACACATCTCCGATTTTAAATTCTAAAATCCAATTAATAAAATATAATCATAGAAATTGAATATATCATGTTTGAAAATGATGTTATCATTCATTCACTAGTGCATTTACTTTTCAACATGAAAATCTGCTCGATTTGTATTTAAAATTATAAAAATGCTTTATTAATACACTGTTTTGATACTACACATCTCGGATTTTGAATTCTAAAATCCAATTAATAACATATTATCATAGAAATTCAATATGTCATGTTTGAAAATGAATTTATCATTCATTCACTAGTGCATTTTACTTTTCAACATGGAAATATGCTCGATTTATATTTAAAATTATAAAAATGCATTATAAATACACTGTCTTGAAACTACAATTCTCGGATTTTCATTCTAAAATCCAATTAATCAACATATTATCATAGAAATTCAATATGTCATGATTGAAATTGAAGTTATCATTTATTCACTAGTGCATTTTACATTTTAACATGGAAATCTGTTCGATTTATATTTAAAATTATAAAAATGCTTTATTAATACACTGTTTTGAAACAACATATTTCGAATTATCACTCTAAATTACATTTAATCAACATATTATCATAGAAATTGAATATGTCATGATTGAAGTTGAAGTTATCATTAACTAACTAGTCCATTTTACATTTTAACATGGAAATCTGCTCGATTTATATTTAAAATTATATAAATGCTTTATTAATACACTGTTTTGTAACAACATATTTCGGATAATCACTCTAAAATACATTTAATCAACATATTATCATAGAAATTCAATATGTCATGATTGAAATTAAAGTTATCATTCACTAACTAGTGCATTTTACATTTCAACATGGAAATCTGCTCGATTTGTATTTAAAATTATAAAAATGCTTTATTAATACACTGTTTTGAAACTACACATCTCGGATTTTGAATTCTAAAATCCAATTAATAACATATTATCATAGAAATTCAATATGTCATGTTAGAAAATGAATTTATCATTCACTAACTAGTACATTTTACTTTTCAATATGGAAAACTGCTCGATATGTATTTAAAATTTTAAAAATGCATTATAAATACACTGTTTTGAAACTACACATCTCGGATTTTTATTCTAAAATCCAATTAATAATATATTATCCTAGAAATTGTATATGTCATGTTTGAAAATGAATTTATCATTCATTCAAATGTACATTTTACTTTTCTAGATGTAAATGTGCACGATTTCTATTTAAAATTATAAAAATGCATTATAAATACATTGTTATGAAACTACACATCTCCGATTTTAAATTCTAAAATCCAATTAATAAAATATAATCATAGAAATTGAATATATCATGTTTGAAAATGATGTTATCATTCATTCACTAGTGCATTTTACTTTTCAACATGGAAAGCTTCTCGATTTGTATTTAAAATTATAAAAATGCTTTATAAATACACTGTTTTGAAACAATATATTCCGGATTATCACTCTAAATTACATTTAATCAACATATTATCATACAAATTGAATATGTCATGTTTGACAATGAATTTATCATTCATTCAAATGTACATTTTACTTTTCTAGAAGTAAATGTGCACGATTTCTATTTAAAATTATAAAAATGCATTATAAATACATTGTTATGAAACTACACATCTCCGATTTTAAATTCTAAAATCCAATTAATAAAATATAATCATAGAAATTGAATATATCATGTTTGAAAATAATGTTATCATTCATTCACTAGTGCATTTACTTTTCAACATGGAAAGCTTCTCGATTTGTATTTAAAATTATAAAAATGTTTTATAAATACACTGTTTTGAAACAACATATTTCGGATTATCACTCTAAAATACTTTTAATCAACATATTATCATAGAAATTGAATATGTCATGTTTGACAATGAATTTATCATTCATTCAAATGTACATTTTACTTTTCTAGAAGTAAATGTGCACGATTTCTATTTAAAATTATAAAAATGCATTATAAATACATTGTTATGAAACTACACATCTCCGATTTTAAATTCTAAAATCCAATTAATAAAATATAATCATAGAAATTGAATATATCATGTTTGAAAATGATGTTATCATTCATTCACTAGTGCATTTTACTTTTCAACATGGAAAGCTTCTCGATTTGTATTTAAAATTATAAAAATGCTTTATAAATACACTGTTTTGAAACAATATATTCCGGATTATCACTCTAAATTACATTTAATCAACATATTATCATACAAATTGAATATGTCATGTTTGACAATGAATTTATCATTCATTCAAATGTACATTTTACTTTTCTAGAAGTAAATGTGCACGATTTCTATTTAAAATTATAAAAATGCATTATAAATACATTGTTATGAAACTACACATCTCCGATTTTAAATTCTAAAATCCAATTAATAAAATATAATCATAGAAATTGAATATATCATGTTTGAAAATAATGTTATCATTCATTCACTAGTGCATTTACTTTTCAACATGGAAAGCTTCTCGATTTGTATTTAAAATTATAAAAATGTTTTATAAATACACTGTTTTGAAACAACATATTTCGGATTATCACTCTAAAATACTTTTAATCAACATATTATCATAGAAATTGAATATGTCATGTTTGACAATGAATTTATCATTCATTCAAATGTACATTTTACTTTTCTAGAAGTAAATGTGCACGATTTCTATTTAAAATTATAAAAATGCATTATAAATACATTGTTATGAAACTACACATCTCCGATTTTAAATTCTAAAATCCAATTAATAAAATATAATCATAGAAATTGAATATATCATGTTTGAATATGATGTTATCATTCATTCACTAGTGCATTTTACTTTTCAACATGGAAAGCTTCTCGATTTGTATTTAAAATTATAAAAATGCTTTATAAATACACTGTTTTGAAACAATATATTCCGGATTATCACTCTAAATTACATTTAATCAACATATTATCATACAAATTGAATATGTCATGTTTGACTATGAATTTATCATTCATTCAAATGTACATTTTACTTTTCTAGAAGTAAATGTGCACGATTTCTATTTAAAATTATAAAAATGCATTATAAATACATTGTTATGAAACTACACATCTCCGATTTTAAATTCTAAAATCCAATTAATAAAATATAATCATAGAAATTGAATATATCATGTTTGAAAATGATGTTATCATTCATTCACTAGTGCATTTACTTTTCAACATGAAAATCTGCTCGATTTGTATTTAAAATTATAAAAATGCTTTATTAATACACTGTTTTGATACTACACATCTCGGATTTTGAATTCTAAAATCCAATTAATAACATATTATCATAGAAATTCAATATGTCATGTTTGAAAATGAATTTATCATTCATTCACTAGTGCATTTTACTTTTCAACATGGAAATATGCTCGATTTATATTTAAAATTATAAAAATGCATTATAAATACACTGTCTTGAAACTACAATTCTCGGATTTTCATTCTAAAATCCAATTAATCAACATATTATCATAGAAATTCAATATGTCATGATTGAAATTGAAGTTATCATTTATTCACTAGTGCATTTTACATTTTAACATGGAAATCTGTTCGATTTATATTTAAAATTATAAAAATGCTTTATTAATACACTGTTTTGAAACAACATATTTCGAATTATCACTCTAAATTACATTTAATCAACATATTATCATAGAAATTGAATATGTCATGATTGAAGTTGAAGTTATCATTAACTAACTAGTCCATTTTACATTTTAACATGGAAATCTGCTCGATTTATATTTAAAATTATATAAATGCTTTATTAATACACTGTTTTGTAACAACATATTTCGGATAATCACTCTAAAATACATTTAATCAACATATTATCATAGAAATTCAATATGTCATGATTGAAATTAAAGTTATCATTCACTAACTAGTGCATTTTACATTTCAACATGGAAATCTGCTCGATTTGTATTTAAAATTATAAAAATGCTTTATTAATACACTGTTTTGAAACTACACATCTCGGATTTTGAATTCTAAAATCCAATTAATAACATATTATCATAGAAATTCAATATGTCATGTTAGAAAATGAATTTATCATTCACTAACTAGTACATTTTACTTTTCAATATGGAAAACTGCTCGATATGTATTTAAAATTTTAAAAATGCATTATAAATACACTGTTTTGAAACTACACATCTCGGATTTTCATTCTAAAATCCAATTAATAATATATTATCCTAGAAATTGTATATGTCATGTTTGAAAATGAATTTATCATTCATTCAAATGTACATTTTACTTTTCTAGATGGAAAGCTTCTCGATTTGTATTTAAAATTATAAAAATGCTTTATAAATACACTGTTTTGAAACAATATATTCCGGATTATCACTCTAAATTACATTTAATCAACATATTATCATACAAATTGAATATGTCATGTTTGACAATGAATTTATCATTCATTCAAATGTACATTTTACTTTTCTAGAAGTAAATGTGCACGATTTCTATTTAAAATTATAAAAATGCATTATAAATACATTGTTATGAAACTACACATCTCCGATTTTAAATTCTAAAATCCAATTAATAAAATATAATCATAGAAATTGAATATATCATGTTTGAAAATAATGTTATCATTCATTCACTAGTGCATTTACTTTTCAACATGGAAAGCTTCTCGATTTGTATTTAAAATTATAAAAATGTTTTATAAATACACTGTTTTGAAACAACATATTTCGGATTATCACTCTAAAATACTTTTAATCAACATATTATCATAGAAATTGAATATGTCATGTTTGACAATGAATTTATCATTCATTCAAATGTACATTTTACTTTTCTAGAAGTAAATGTGCACGATTTCTATTTAAAATTATAAAAATGCATTATAAATACATTGTTATGAAACTACACATCTCCGATTTTAAATTCTAAAATCCAATTAATAAAATATAATCATAGAAATTGAATATATCATGTTTGAAAATGATGTTATCATTCATTCACTAGTGCATTTACTTTTCAACATGGAAATCGGCTCGATTTGTATTTAAAATTATAAAAATGCTTTATTAATACACTGTTTTGAAACAACATATTTCGGATTATCACTCTAAAATACATTTAATCAATATATTATCATAGAAATTCATATATTATGATTGAAATTGAAGTTATCATTCATTTACTAGTGCATTTTACTTTTAAACATGGAAATATGCTCGATTTATATTTAAAATTATAAAAATGCATTATAAATACACTGTCTTGAAACTACACATCTCGGATTTTCATTCTAAAATCCAAAAAATAAAATATTATCTTAGAAGTCGAATATGTCATGTTCGAAAATGAAATTATCATTCACTCACTAGTCCATTTTACTTTTCTAGATGTAAATGTGCACGATTTGTATTTAAAGTTATAAAAATGCTTTATAAATACACTGTTTTGAAACTACACATCTCGGATTTTGAATTCTAAAATCCAAAAAATAAAATATTATCTTAGAAATTGAATATGTCATGTTTGAATTTAAAGTTATCATACATTCACTAGTGCACTTTACTTTTCAACATGGAAATATGCTCTATTTATATTTAAAATTATAAATATGCATTATAAATACAATGTCTTGAAACTACACATCTCGGATATTGAATTCTAAAATCCAATTATTAAAATATTATCTTAGAAATCGAATATGTCATGTTCGAAAATGAAATTATCATTCACTCACTAGTCCATTTTACTTTTCAACATGGAAATATGCTCGATTTATATTTAAAATTATAAAAATGCATTATAAATACACTGTCTTGAAACTACATATCTCGGATTTTTATTCTAAAATCCAATTAATAATATATTATATTAGAAATTGAATAGGTCATGTTTGAAAATGAGTTTATCATTCACTAACTAGTACATTTTACTTTTCAATATGGAAAACTGCTCGATATGTATTTAAAATTTTAAAAATGCATTATAAATACACTGTTTTGAAACTACACATCTCGGATTTTAAATTCTAAAATCCAATTAATAACATATTATCTTAGAAATCGAATATGTCATGTTCGAAAATGAAATTATCATTCACTCACTAGTCCATTTTACTTTTCAACATGGAAATATGCTCGATTTATATTTAAAATTACAAAAATGCATTATAAATACACTGTCTTGAAACTACACATCTCGGATTTTCATTCTAAAATCCAATTAATAATATATTATATCAGAAATTGAATAGGTCATGTTTGAAAATGAGTTTATCATTCACTAACTAGTACATTTTACTTTTCAATATGGAAAACTGCTCGATATGTATTTAAAATTTTAAAAATGCATTATAAATACACTGTTTTCAAACTACACATCTCGGATTTTGAATTCTAAAATCCAATTAATAAAATATTATCTTAGAAATTGAATATGTCATGTTTGAAATTAAAGTTATCATACATTCACTAGTGCACTTTACTTTTCAACATGGAAATATGCTCTATTTATATTTAAAATTATAAAAATGCATTATAAATACAATGTCTTGAAACTACACATCTCGGATTTTGAATTCTAAAATCCAATTAATAAAATATTATCTTTGAATTTGAATATATCATGTTTGAAAATGATGTTATCTTTCATTTACTAGTACATTTTATTTTTCTAGATGTAAATGTGCACGATTTGTATTTAAAATTATAAAAATGCTTTATAAATACACTGTCTTGAAACTACTCATCTCGGATTTTAAATTCTAAAATCCAATTAATAAAATATTATCTTAGAAATTGAATATGTCATGTTTGAATATGAATTTATCATTCACTCATTAGTCCATTTTACTTTTCAACAAGGAAATATCCTCGATTTGTATTTAAAATTATAAAAATGCATTATAAATACACTGTCTTGAAAGTACACATCTCGGATTTTCATTCTAAAATCCAATTAATAATATATTATATTAGAAATTGAATAGGTCATGTTTGAAAATGAATTTATCATTCACTAACTAGTACATTTTACTTTTCAATATGGAAAACTGCATGATATGTATTTAAAATTTTAAAAATGCATTATAAATACACTGTTTTGAAACTACACATCTCGGATTTTCATTCTAAAATCCAATTAATAATATATTATCCTAGAAATTGTATATGTCATGTTTGAAAATGAATTTATCATTCATTCAAATGTACATTTTACTTTTCTAGATGTAAATGTACACGATTTGTATTTAAAATTTTCAAAATGCTTTATAAATACACTGTTTTGAAACAATATATTCCGGATTATCACTCTAAATTACATTTAATCAACATATTATCATAGAAATTGAATACGTCATGTTTGAAAATGAATATATCATTCACTAACTAGTCCATTTTACATTTCAACATGAAAATCTGCGCGATTTGTATTTAAAATTATAAAAATGCTTTATAAATACACTATTTTGAAACTACACATCTCGGATTTTGAATTCAAAATCCAATCAATAAAATATTATCATAGAAATTGAATATGTCATGTTTGAAATTGAAGTTATCATTCACTAACTAGTCCATTTTACATTTCAACATGGAAATCTGCTCGATTTGTATTTAAAATTAGAAAAATGCTTTATTAATACACTGTTTTGAAACAACATATTTCGGATTATCACTCTAAAATACATTTTATCAATATATTATCATAGAAATTCAATATGTCATGATTGAAATTGAAGTTATCATTCATTCACTAGTGCATTTTACTTTTCAACATGGAAATATGCTCGATTTATATTTAAAATTATAAAAATGCTTTATAAATACACTGTTATGAATCTATACATCTCCGATTTTAAATTCTAAAATCCAATTAATAAAATATTATCTTAGAAATTCTATATTTCATGTTTGAAAATGATGTTATCTTTCATTCACTAGTATATTTTATTCTTCAACATGGAAATATGCTCGATTTTTTTTAATTTATAAAAATGCATTATAAATACATTCTTTGAAACAACATACCTCGGATTATCACTCTAAAATACATTTAATCAACATATTATCATAGAAATTGAATACGTCATGTTTGAAAATGAATATATCATTCACTAACTAGTCCATTTTACATTTCAACATGAAAATCTGCGCGATTTGTATTTAAAATTATAAAAATGCTTTATAAATACACTGTTTTGAAACTACACATCTCGGATTTTCATTCTAAAATCCAATTAATAATATATTATATTAGAAATCGAATACGTCATGTTTGAAAATGAATATATCATTCACTAACTAGTCCATTTTACTTTTCAACATGGAAATCTGCACGATTTGTATTTAAAATTATAAAAATGCATTATAAATACACTGTTTTGAATCTACACATCTCGGATTTTGAATTCTAAAATCCAATTAATAACGTATTATCTTAGAAATCGAATATGTCATGTTTGAAAATAAAATTATCATTGATTCACTAGTGCACTTTACTTTTCAACATTGAAATATGCTCTAATTATATTTAAAACTATAAAAATGCATTATAAATACACTGTCTTGAAACTACTCATCTCGGATTTTAAATTCTAAAATCCAATTAATAAAATATTATCTTAGAAATTGAATATGTCATGTTTAAAAATGAATATATCATTCACTAATTAGTCCATTTTACTTTTCAACATGGAAATCTGCGCGATTTGTATTTAAAATTATAAAAATGCTTTATTAATACACTGTTTTGAAACAACATATTTCGGATTATCACTCTAAAATACATTTTATCAACATATTATCATAGAAATTCAATATGTCATGATTGAATTTGAAGTTATCATTCACTAACTAGTCCATTTTACTTTTCAACATGGAAATCTGCACGATTTGTATTTAAAATTATAAAAATGCATTATAAATACACTGTTTTGAAACTACACATCTCGGATTTTGAATTCTAAAATCCAATTAATATCATATTATCTTAGAAATCGAATATGTCATGTTTGAAAATAAAATTATCATTGATTCACTAGTGCACTTTACTTTTCAACATTGAAATATGCTCTAATTATATTTAAAACTATAAAAATGCATTATAAATACACTGTCTTGAAACTACTCATCTCGGATTTTAAATTCTAAAATCCAATTAATAACATATTATCATAGAAATTGAATATATCATGTTTGAAAATGATGTTATCATTCATTCACTAGTGCATTTACTTTTCAACATGGAAATCTGCTCGATTTGTATTTAAAATTATAAAAATGCATTATAAATACATCATAATGAAACTACACATCTCGGATTTTGAAATCTAAAATCCAATTAATAACATATTATCATAGAAATTGAATATGTCATGTTTAAAAATGAATTTATCATTCATTCAAATGTACATTTTGATTTTCTAGATAGAAATCTGCACGATTCTTATTTAAAATTATAAAAATGCTTTATAAATACACTGTTATGAAACTACTTATCTCCGATTTTAAATTCTAAAATCCAATTAATAAAATATTATCTTAGAAATTGAATATGTCATGTTTGAAAATGAATTTATCATTCATTCGAATGTTCATTTTACTTTTCAACATGGAAATATGCTCTATTTGTATTTAAAATTATAAAAATGCATTATAAATACATCATATTGAAACTACTTATCTCCGATTTTAAATTCTAAAATCCAATTAATAAAATATTATCTTAGAAATTGAATATGTCATGTTTGAAAATGAATTTATCATTCATTCAAATGTTCACTTTACTTTTCAACATGGAAATATGCTCTATTTGTATTTAAAATTATAAAAATGCATTATAAATACATCATATTGAAACTAATTATCTCCGATTTTGAATTCTAAAATCCAAAAAATAAAATATTATCTTAGAAATCGAATATGTCATGTTCGAAAATGAAATTATCATTCACTAACTAGTCCATTTTACTTTTCAACATGGAAATATGCTCGATTTATATTTAAAATTATAAAAATGCATTATAAATACACTGTCTTGAAACTACAAATCTCGGATTTTCATTCTAAAATCCAATTAATAATATATTATATTAGAAATCGATTATGTCATGTTCGAAAATGAAATTATCATTCCCTCACTAGTCCATTTTACTTTTCAACATGGAAATCTGCACGATTTGTATTTAAAATTATAAAAATGCATTATAAATACATTGTTTGAAACAACATACCTCGGATTATCACTCTAAAATACATTGAATCAACATATTATCATAGAAATTGAATACGTCATGTTTGAAAATGAATATATCATTCACTAACTAGTCCATTTTACATTTCAACATGAAAATCTGCGCGATTTGTATTTAAAATTATAAAAATGCTTTATAAATACACTGTTTTGAAACTACACATCTCGGATTTTGAATTCAAAATCCAATCAATAAAATATTATCATAGAAATTGAATATGTCATGTTTGAAATTGAAGTTATCATTCACTTACTAGTCCATTTTACATTTCAACATGGAAATCTGCTCGATTTGTATTTAAAATTAGAAAAATGCTTTATTAATACACTGTTTTGAAACAACATATTTCGGATTATCACTCTAAAATACATTTTATCAACATATTATCATAGAAATTGAATATGTCATGTTTGAAAATGAATTTATCATTCACTCACTAGTCCATTTTACATTTCAACATGGAAATCTGCACGATTTGTATTTAAAATTATAAAAATGGATTATAAATACACTGTTTTGAAACTACACATCTCGGATTTTGAATTCTAAAATCCAATTAATAACATATTATCTTAGAAATCGAATATGTCATATTTGAAAATAAAATTATCATTGATTCACTAGTGCACTTTACTTTTCAACATTGAAATATGCTCTAATTATATTTAAAACTATAAAAATGCATTATAAATACACTGTCTTGAAACTACTCATCTCGGATTTTAAATTCTAAAATCCAATTAATAAAATATTATCTTAGAAATTGAATATGTCATGTTTGAATATGAATTTATCATTCACTCATTAGTCCATTTTACTTTTCAACAAGGAAATATCCTCGATTTGTATTTAAAATTATAAAAATGCATTATAAATACATCATATTGAAACTACAGATCTCGGATTTTAAATTCTAAAATCCAATTAATAACATATTATCATAGAAATTGAATATGTCATGTTTGAATATGAATTTATCATTCACTCATTAGTCCATTTTACTTTTCAACAAGGAAATATCCTCGATTTGTATTTAAAATTATAAAAATGCATTATAAATACATCATAATGAAACTACAGATCTCGGATTTTGAAATCTAAAATCCAATTAATAACATATTATCATAGAAATTGAATATGTCATGTTTAAAAATGAAATTTATCATTCATTCAAAGTACATTTTGATTTTATAGATGGAAATCTGCACGATTCTTATTTAAAATTATAAAAATGCATTATAAATACATGTTATGAAACTACTTATCTCCGATTTTGAAAATCTAAAATCCAATTATAAAATATTATCTTAGAAATTGAATATGTCATGTTTGATAATGAAATTATCATTCATTCAAATGTCCATTTTACTTTTCAACATGGAAATATGCTCTATTTGTATTTAAAATTATAAAAATGCATTATAAATACATCATATTGAAACTACTTATCTCCGATTTTGAATTCTAAAATCCAAAAAATAAAATATTATCTTAGAAATCGAATATGTCATGTTCGAAAATGAAATTATCATTCACTCACTAGTCCATTTTACTTTTCAACATGGAAATATGCTCTATTTGTATTTAAAATTATAAAAATGCATTATAAATACATCATATTGAAACTACTTATCTCCGATTTTGAATTCTAAAATCCAAAAAATAAAATATTATCTTAGAAATCGAATATGTCATGTTCGAAAATGAAATTATCATTCACTCACTAGTCCATTTTACTTTTCAACATGGAAATATGCTTGATTTATATTTAAAATTATAAAAATGCATTATAAATACACTGTTTTGAAATTACACATCTCGAATTTTAAATTCTAAAATCCAATTAATAACATATTATCATAGAAATTGAATATGTCATGTTTGAAAATGAAATTATCATTCACTCACTAGTCCATTTTACTTTTCAACATGGAAATCTGCACGATTTGTATTTAAATTTATAAAAATGCTTTATAAATACACTGTTTTTAAACAACATATTTCGGATTATCAATCTAAAATACATTTAATCAACATATTATCATAGAAATTCAATATGTCATGATTGAAATTGAAGTTATCATTCATTCACTAGTGCATTTTACTTTTCAACATGGAAATATGCTCGATTTGTATTTAAAATTATAAAAATGCTTTATAAATACACTGTTATGAATCTACACATCTCCGATTTTAAATACTAAAATCCAATTAATAAAATATTATCTTAGAAATTCTATATATCATGTTTGAAAATGATGTTATCTTTCATTCACTAGTATATTTTATTTTTCAACATGGAAAGCTGCTCGATTTGTATTTAAAATTATAAAAATGCATTATAAATACATCATATTGAAACTACAGATCTCGTATTTTAAATTCTAAAATCTAATTAATAACATATTATCATAGAAATTGAATACGTCATGTTTAAAAATGAATATATCATTCATTCAAATGGACATTTTGCTTTTCTAGATGGAAATCTGCACGATTTGTAATTAAAATTATAAAAATGCATTAAAAATACATCGATTTGAAACTACACATCTCGGATTTTTAATTTCAACATCCAATCAATAAAATATTATCATAGAAATTGAATATGTCATGTTTGAAAATGAATTTATCATTCATTCAAATGTACATTTTACTTTTCTAGATGTAAATGTGCACGATTTGTATTTATAATTATAAAAATGCTTTATAAATACACTGTTTTGAAACTACACATCTCGGATTTTGAATTCTAAAATCCAATTAATAACATATTATCTTAGAAATTGAATATGTCATGATTGAAATTGAAGTTATCATTCATTCACTAGTGCATTTTACTTTTCAACATGGAAATCTGCACGATTCTTATTTAAAATTATAAAAATGCTTACAAATACACTGTTATGAAACTACACATCTCCGATTTTAAATTCTAAAATCCAATTAATAAAATATTATCTTAGAAATTCAATATGTCATGTTCGAAAATGAAATTATCATTCACTCACTAGTCCATTTTACTTTTCAACATGGAAATTTGCACGATTTGTATTTAAAATTATAAAAATGCATTATAAATACATTGTTTGAAACAACATACCTCGGATTATCACTCTAAAATACATTGAATCAACATATTATCATAGAAATTGAATACGTCATGTTTGAAAATGAATATATCATTCACTCACTAGTCCATTTTACATTTCAACATGAAAATCTGCGCGATTTATATGTAAAATTATTGAAATGCATTATAAATACACTGTTTTAAACTACACATCTCGGATTTTAAATTCTAAAATCCAATTAATAACATATTATCATATAAATTGAATATGTCATGTTTGAAAATGAATTTATCATTCACTCACTAGTCCATTTTACTTTTCAACATGGAAATCTGCACGATTTGTATTTAAAATTATAAAAATGCTTTATAAATACACTGTTTTCAAACTACACATCTCGGATTTTGAATTCTAAAATCCAATTAATAAAATATTATCTTAGAAATTGAATATGTCATGTTTGAAATTAAAGTTATCATACATTCACTAGTGCACTTTACTTTTCAACATGGAAATATGCTCTATTTATATTTAAAATTATAAAAATGCATTATAAATACAATGTCTTGAAACTAATCAACTCGGATTTTAAATTCTAAAATCCAATTAATAAAATATTATCTTAGAAATTAAATATGTCATGTTTGAAAATGAATTTATCATTCATTCAAATGTACATTTTACTTTTCTAGATGTAAATGTGCACGATTTGTATTTATAATTATAAAAATGCTTTATAAATACACTGTTTTGAAACTACACATCTCCGATTTTGAATTCTAAAATCCAATTAATAAAATATTATCTTAGAAATTGAATATATCATGTTTGAAAATGATGTTATCTTTCATTCACTAGTACATTTTATTTTTCAACATGGAAAGCTGCTCGATTTGTATTTAAAATTATAAAAATGCTTTATAAATACACTGTTTTGAAACAACATATTTCGGATTATCACTCTAAATTACATTTAATCAACATAATATCATAGAAATTGAATATGTCATGATTGAAATTGAAGTTATCATTCACTAACTAGTCCATTTTACATTTCAACATGGAAATCTGCTCGATTTGTATTTAAATTATAAAAATGCTTTATTAATACACTGTTTTGAAACAACATATTTCGGATTATCACTCTAAAATACATTTTATCAACATATTATCATAGCAATTGAATATGTCATGTTTGAAAATGAATTTATCATTCATTGAAATGTACATTTTACATTTCTAGATGTAAATGTACACGATTTGTATTTAAAATTATAAAAATGCTTTATAAATACAGTGTTTTGAAACTACACAACTCGGATTTTGAATTCTAAAATCCAATTAATAAAATATTATCTTAGAAATTGAATATGTCATGTTCGAAAATGATGTTATCTTTCATTCACTAGTACATTTTATTTTTCAACATGGAAAGCTGCGCGATTTGTATTTAAAATTATAAAAATGCTTTATTAATACACTGTTTTGAAACAACATATTTCGGATTATCACTCTAAAATACATTTAATCAACATATTATCATACAAATTCAATATGTCATGATTGAAAATGAATTTATCATTCATTCAAATGTACATTTTACTTTTCTAGATGTAAATGTGCACGATTTGTATTTAAAATTATAAAAATGCTTTATAAATACTGTCACGTATGTAAAATTGCATATCCATACGCGACGACTTATTTATATATATCAGCGAAAGCAAAGACGAAACATCGGGAAATTGACATCAAGACGATCGACCGGAGTCGCGAGTAACGCGAAACCCGCGAGTAATACGAACCTCCAAACTCGACAAGTTACGGAAAGTCAAGATCAGAGGTGACAATAAATGTACAAAGGTCAATTGAAAGACGTTAAAGGAGAAAGCTGACAGAACGATTATCAAAGCAGAGGCACCCAGTGGGAGAAACCGCGGATTTTGCAATTTCTCCATAGAACGGAGGTAATAAGTCAAATCGAAAAACACGTAGGGGCACTTCTTCTTCGACTTCGGAATTGGACTTCAAATTGGGACTAGTAGATCCGGTCGTACTTCGGTTCGGGTTCTTTAATACTTATACGTTTTACACAATCGGGACTTAGTTTTGAGACACAAAGTAAAGTTGTATTACACACTGCGATATTTATCTCTCTCGTTTATTAAGAGAAATATAATAAAAAAAAGATATTATATTAATTATCTCGCGTTTTATTAAATTACGATTTCCGAACCTCACAAAGGCCAGAACGCTTTGACCGATTTGGCTAGGGCAGAACGAAACCTGGAGAGAAAATATTATCGCGATTTAATTATTAAAGAATAAACATAGTCGTGACCTCTTAGATACGTAACAGGTAAATTTTGGTGCCGTGACCAGGATATTTTCTGTCGAGGAATCGGAATTTTTTTTGCGAGTGATTTATCGGAAGAGACAGCTCGAGAACAAGGTTTATCAAAAGTAAACTGATACAATACAAGGAAGGCCATGACGAGCTGTGGAGTCGCAACAATCATAGTTGTCGTCTTAATGTAAGTACAAATATTTTTTTTTCATATTTCTTTTGCATCATTTATAAAATTATATGCATGCTGCGTATTTTATCTAAGGAAAATATTGATTGATTGATTTGTGAAATTTGTGACCCGAACCGAAGGTTAGAACTCGACCCAACGGAATTAATGAAATTTTCTTTTTTTTCTTTTTTCGGAATTATTAAAATCAAATAAATAACTTTTCCCCGGTAATGTTGAAAGGATTTAAGTTATTCACACGTAGTAAGTCATACGAACGTGAGCATAAAACGCGTCTAATATCGTCTAATCTAACAGCGTCCGGTGAGTGGAATTCCGCGAACGAAAAGGAGATAACGTTCGAATTTGCTCATCGCCTTCTCGTCGAAGTAGAAACTCCGGAAGAACAACTACGAGTCTGTGGAGATAATATCCAGAAATTAAAATCAGTGGGAACCGCGGGGTTAGACAAGCGAGATTCCGAAAAACCAAGTTTAAAGATGGCCAACGAACAAAACATTATCGACCTAGGCGGATGGCCGAGCGTAGATACCGTGTCTCCCGATACCAATATCGACGAAAGGGACCGCCGGTTGGAAGAACTGATGGCTGAAATGAAAGCCATGAGAGAAGAAATAGATCGGCTTCGAAAAGAAAAAGAAAGATCGCCATGCGAATCGCAGACAACAGCTGTAAATACGCCTAGAATGAACGCGGCCGGACAAATATCCTCGCCTCAAATAACACCCTTGCGATCTCGCGAGCCTCATGCGCCTGTCGAAGTTGTTCGACAATCGGAATATATGCCGGAATTCTATATGAGATCGAGTATGCCACCCTACAAAGTAGCAGATCAAATGCCGAAATGTTCGGGCGAACCGGACGAAATATTGAATTTAATAAACTGGATAAATAAAACTCTAGACGACGAAGGACCTCAAGTGGAGCGGTTCATTTTACGTGCTTTAAGTAATAAGATGATCGGGAAAGCAAAGAGATTTATGGGATCTAAATTAAGCAACTATGATTCGATTGAGCATTTCATCGCTGATTTGGGAGCAGTTTTCGGAGCTCCTGGGGCCGTGGAAGACGCAGTGGATAAAATCAAAAGATGCGTGCAAAGGGACGGAGAACCCGTATTCGAGTTCGGGAATCGCATGAGAATTCTACGCGAGGAATTAAACGCGGCAACGGAATTGGACTGTCTTACTAGACATATCGGTCGTCATCCGGATCGCCGACAACACGAGGAGTTAGTTATCAAGAGGTTTATCGTAGGGTTAACCGACTCGATTTCCATCCGGGTAGATGCAAGAAGGCCTGGGACCCTCGAGGAAGCCATCAACCTCGCGACGAGATTCGATAAAGAACTTTATGAAGTCCGAACTGAGAGAGGCGGCGAGCGCGACAACAATGGGCGTGGCCCGCGCTATGATAGACCTTACCAGCCGCCGATGTGGTGTAAATATTGTGAAAAAAAGGGGCATGATACCGCTGACTGTCGGAATTTGTTAAGAGAAATGGATCAACGAAGAACGCGGTCAGGGCCCCAACAAAGTGCGCCAAGGCCCCAGTATACAGGACCGCCCGTCGGGGAACGAAATAACGCGCCCTATCCTAATAATCCGAACAACAATAATAGAGCATCTCCGAATTACGATCGCCGAGGTAATTATAATAACGATCCATACGCGAATCAAAGGAATCAAAATAATTATCGTGGAAGGCCGAACGATTGTCGTGGCTATCACAACGACTTTAATGGATATTATAATCGAAATAATGGATACCAAGAAAATAGTTATCGAGATCGGGGAAGATATGACATTAATAATGATAATAGAGCTAATTACGCTAACATCGGTCCCGCGAATAATGGCGGCCCTCCCCCCGACCGATTCCACTACGAGAGGCCTCCGTTAGAGAACGCGCCACGATCACAGGACGCGAGAGTCAATCTGATTCAAGAAAACCCAATTGAAAATGTCACAAACATCGATAACAGCAACCAACATTTAAACTAAATACTTGTTCAACAAATCCCCTCATTGTTGAGCAGGAAAACACGGAACCTAAAGAAAAAAAATTCCCCGAAATAAGAGTAGCCAGAGTTAATTATATGGAAGCCGGAAGAAAATTGCCCGTTATAGAAATCCATGCGGTAGAGTTAGTAAACAACAAAGCCTCCTTTTTCGTAGATTCGGGAGCAGAGGTATCTATAATTAAAGGAAAAAAAATTAAAATGAGCGAATTAATCGATAAGAACGTCATGATAATGGTACACGGCTTCGCCTCAGGAAAATGTCTGACGATGGGAAGCTTACCGATCGCGATACATGACGTCAAATGCGAATTCCATGTGGTCCTCGAGGATATACCGATTAATGTAGACGGAATCCTGGGTTGGGACATAATTGGAAAATATAAAGGAATGCTTAATGCTGAGCATCGATATTTAAAATTAGGGGATACAATAATACCCTTCGCTCGAGACAATAATATTGAGATACCTGCGAAAACGAGAAAGAGAGTCTGCGCCCGAGTAAAAGGAGATACGAAAATTGGTTGGGTGCCACCTCAAAACCTGGCACCAGGAGTCCTACTTGGCAATTTTTTATCCGTTTCAAATAAAGGGGTAATATTTATAGAATGTACAAACACCAACGAGATGCCTGTTTCCATATCAATACCGGAAATTGAATTATTACCGTGCTACGTAATAGAAGACAAAGGGGAAGTAGACGTAGGAACAACATATAATGAGAGGGGCGGTGAAATAAATCAATTGACCATTAACAATTTATTCACCGAAAAATTAAATTATGATAATTATGAAAATGATGATTGCGCGGAGCCAATCACGGATATTAAAAGATTTAACAATTACCTAAATGACAACCCAGAACAACGGGAAGAAAGACTTAATACGATTATGTCCCTCGTGGATGTTGAGGGAAGAAACACCGAAGAGATAACATTACTCAGAAATTTATTACGGAAATACACAGGCAGCTTCGGTCTAGATGACGAGCCGCTGGCCGCGACACACTTATTGACTCATAAGATAGAACTAACATCCGAAAGACCACTAAAAACAAAGCAATACAGGTATCCACCAGTATTGAAGGAAATACTACAACAAGAAATAATTAAATTAGAAGAAAAAGGCGTCATTGAACCATCGATGTCCCCGTACTGCTCACCAACATGGATTGTCCCGAAACAACCGCGCAAGGCAATCAGAGATGGAGGTTGGTGACAGATTTTCGACAGCTAAACGAGATCACCTTGGGGGATTGCTATCCCATACCGTTCGCGAACGAACTCATTGATAAGCTCGCAGGGTCAAATTACATATCCATCATGGACCTTAAAATGGGCTTTTTTCAAATAAAAATGGACCCAACCTCAGCACCGTTAACAGCATCATCGGGTCCAAGAGGTAGCTTCCAGTATAACCGGATGGCTATGGGTCTGAAGGGAGCCCCCACCACCTTCATGCGAGCAATGGAGTTAGCGCTAGCTGGACTATCAAGGGAAGAGATAGAGGTATATCTCGATGACATCATGATTTTCTCGGATACAATTGAAGAACATCTAATTCGATTAGAAAGAGTCCTACGCAAACTGGAGACCGCCAACTTAACCATCGAGCCAAAAAAATGCCAATTTTTGAAAAATGAAGCCAAAGTCCTGGGACACATCGCTGGATCAGGAAAAATATACATGAATCCAAATAAAATAGCCGCGGTTAAAGATTATCCTGTACCAACCACAGCAAGAAAGATAAAACAATTCCTCGGATTTTCCGGATATTATAGAAAATTTATTCAAAATTATGCGAAAATAACGCTGCCATTATTGGAGGTCATTTAAAGTACAAGAGCATTTTACTGGGAAGAGAAACAGCAAGAAGCATTTGATAAGATTAAAAACATACTGTGCAGTGAATCGTTTCTTCAAGCACCTGACTTGGCAAGGCCGTTTATCGTAACAACAGACGCATCAGATTACGCGCTCGGAGCCATCTTGAGCCAAGGCGAATTGGGAAAAGACCGACCATGCGCCTACGCGTCACGATGTTTGAGAGGCCCAGAATTAAGATATTCGACATATGATAAAGAACTACTTGCAGTTGTTTTCGCAAAAGAGCAATTTCGACACTATTTATACGGAACAAAATTCACTATCATAACAGATCATGAACCGCTAAAACATTTTCACACAAATAAACACCTCGATACTCGGTTTAATAGAATGAAAGCGTCATTACAGGGTTACGACTTTGAAATTATATATAGACCCGGAGTAAAGAATGCAAATGCGGATGCATTATCACGAAACCCGATACTTCAGGAGGGCGAAGTAAACCCAGAATTGCCCAGAGACAAATTATATGCCTTAGCGGAGTCCCAAGAACAAGGACAGTTAGAAAATCTCAAAAATGGATACATCGGCATGGTAGAGAAACGAAAACGCGTGAGTGACTCTGAAAGCGAAGTAGGATCGGATGTGGAATCGATACAGCCCACAAGCGAAACTGAGAGCGAGGATTGGAAACCATATGAAAAACGGGACCCTTGGAAGGGAAAAAAGAAAAAGAACAAACGAAAAAGAGGCTTCCACAAGCGAAATAAGTTATGCGAGTCGAAAATATCAGACCCAGAAACAGCGACAACTAGTGATATTAATGTACCAGCCCAGTCCACACGAAAGAATTCGGAAAAAATAGGGAACGTATCAGCGAGCACACCTCTTGAGAAATCGGGCTTAATTAACGCAAAACAGAAGATCAGTTTTCACGGTTCTAGTGACGACGAAGATAGCTCTCTCGAACATCTAGAAGTCATAGAGAACAAGGAAAGTAACGAGATCACGGTAAGAGAGATAAGTAAAGAAAAAAATCACGAATATAACCATGAAGAACCGAAAGAGATAAAAAATGAATCAAAGAAATACACCGTGGAAATAATAACAACAGGTGCAAAAGATCACGAAGGATGGGACGTAAAAATTCGAAGGGAAACGACAGAACTTATAGAGATTCGAGAAGAACGAGAGAATGAAAGTCACGAGTCGAGTCGGCTATCAAATTTTGTATTCGATGAAATAATAACATCACCGAAAGCCAACCCGAATGATGAACAGAGCGAAATTCCCAGTAATACCGATCAATTGACAAATAAGACCATTAAAGATGTAAGCTTTGAGGATGAAAACAATAAAAATGCATATTTACCTTTATACAATCAGGGCTTGCAATGCATAGAACCAGATATAAACATCGTACGGGAAATAATACCGATAGAACCACCTGGAGATTGTCTGTTCCAGAGCCTCAAAATTGCTGCTAATCTATCTATTTCATCTATAGAGTTAAGAGAAAAATTATTAACTTCAAAATTTCTAGAGGATTGCCAAGAGCCGAAAGAAGCGGTCCGAATTTTATCTTCTCATAATGAATGGGGAAATGATGACTGCGTATACATATTTTGCCGAGAATTCAATTTTAACATTTGCATACATTTTCAAATTACAAAAGATAAATTAATTTATTGTCATTTCATCGATAAAATTCGTAACCCTATTATACATTTGCATTTAGAAAATAACCACTATACACCATACGTAAAAGCAAATAGACGACAGATAACATGTGAATCCACGGAATTCGAATCGGGATCCAGCAAAAATGATAGTGTAAACAGCGATAACACCGATCACGAGGCCAGCAACGCGGTTATAGAGTCACCCGAAACCGAGACCGAAGGAAAAAAGAAACGGCCTTGACCGAGAGCGGAGAAGATCA
>JACCHV010002746.1:0-17878 GCA_018907245.1 Eupristina koningsbergeri | reverse complement strand
TCAACATTGAAATATGCTCTAATTATATTTAAAACTATAAAAATGCATTATAAATACACTGTCTTGAAACTACTCATCTCGGATTTTAAATTCTAAAATCCAATTAATAACATATTATCATAGAAATTGAATATGTCATGTTTGAATATGAATTTATCATTCACTTATTAGTCCATTTTACTTTTCAACAAGGAAATATCCTCGATTTGTATTTAAAATTATAAAAATGCATTATAAATACATCATAATGAAACTACACATCTCGGATTTTGAAATCTAAAATCCAATTAATAACATATTATCATAGAAATTGAATATGTCATGTTTAAAAATGAATTTATCATTCATTCAAATGTACATTTTGATTTTCTAGATAGAAATCTGCACGATTCTTATTTAAAATTATAAAAATGCTTTATAAATACACTGTTATGAAACTACTTATCTCCGATTTTAAATTCTAAAATCCAATTAATAAAATATTATCTTAGAAATTGAATATGTCATGTTTGAAAATGAATTTATCATTCATTCGAATGTTCATTTTACTTTTCAACATGGAAATATGCTCTATTTGTATTTAAAATTATAAAAATGCATTATAAATACATCATATTGAAACTACTTATCTCCGATTTTAAATTCTAAAATCCAATTAATAAAATATTATCTTAGAAATTGAATATGTCATGTTTGAAAATGAATTTATCATTCATTCAAATGTTCACTTTACTTTTCAACATGGAAATATGCTCTATTTGTATTTAAAATTATAAAAATGCATTATAAATACATCATATTGAAACTAATTATCTCCGATTTTGAATTCTAAAATCCAAAAAATAAAATATTATCTTAGAAATCGAATATGTCATGTTCGAAAATGAAATTATCATTCACTAACTAGTCCATTTTACTTTTCAACATGGAAATATGCTCGATTTATATTTAAAATTATAAAAATGCATTATAAATACACTGTCTTGAAACTACAAATCTCGGATTTTCATTCTAAAATCCAATTAATAATATATTATATTAGAAATCGATTATGTCATGTTCGAAAATGAAATTATCATTCCCTCACTAGTCCATTTTACTTTTCAACATGGAAATCTGCACGATTTGTATTTAAAATTATAAAAATGCATTATAAATACATTGTTTGAAACAACATACCTCGGATTATCACTCTAAAATACATTGAATCAACATATTATCATAGAAATTGAATACGTCATGTTTGAAAATGAATATATCATTCACTAACTAGTCCATTTTACATTTCAACATGAAAATCTGCGCGATTTGTATTTAAAATTATAAAAATGCTTTATAAATACACTGTTTTGAAACTACACATCTCGGATTTTGAATTCAAAATCCAATCAATAAAATATTATCATAGAAATTGAATATGTCATGTTTGAAATTGAAGTTATCATTCACTTACTAGTCCATTTTACATTTCAACATGGAAATCTGCTCGATTTGTATTTAAAATTAGAAAAATGCTTTATTAATACACTGTTTTGAAACAACATATTTCGGATTATCACTCTAAAATACATTTTATCAACATATTATCATAGAAATTGAATATGTCATGTTTGAAAATGAATTTATCATTCACTCACTAGTCCATTTTACATTTCAACATGGAAATCTGCACGATTTGTATTTAAAATTATAAAAATGGATTATAAATACACTGTTTTGAAACTACACATCTCGGATTTTGAATTCTAAAATCCAATTAATAACATATTATCTTAGAAATCGAATATGTCATATTTGAAAATAAAATTATCATTGATTCACTAGTGCACTTTACTTTTCAACATTGAAATATGCTCTAATTATATTTAAAACTATAAAAATGCATTATAAATACACTGTCTTGAAACTACTCATCTCGGATTTTAAATTCTAAAATCCAATTAATAAAATATTATCTTAGAAATTGAATATGTCATGTTTGAATATGAATTTATCATTCACTCATTAGTCCATTTTACTTTTCAACAAGGAAATATCCTCGATTTGTATTTAAAATTATAAAAATGCATTATAAATACATCATATTGAAACTACAGATCTCGGATTTTAAATTCTAAAATCCAATTAATAACATATTATCATAGAAATTGAATATGTCATGTTTGAATATGAATTTATCATTCACTCATTAGTCCATTTTACTTTTCAACAAGGAAATATCCTCGATTTGTATTTAAAATTATAAAAATGCATTATAAATACATCATATTGAAACTACAGATCTCGGATTTTAAATTCTAAAATCCAATTAATAACATATTATCATAGAAATTGAATATGTCATGTTTGAATATGAATTTATCATTCACTCATTAGTCCATTTTACTTTTCAACAAGGAAATATCCTCGATTTGTATTTAAAATTATAAAAATGCATTATAAATACATCATAATGAAACTACACATCTCGGATTTTGAAATCTAAAATCCAATTAATAACATATTATCATAGAAATTGAATATGTCATGTTTAAAAATGAATTTATCATTCATTCAAATGTACATTTTGATTTTATAGATGGAAATCTGCACGATTCTTATTTAAAATTATAAAAATGCTTTATAAATACACTGTTATGAAACTACTTATCTCCGATTTTAAAATCTAAAATCCAATTAATAAAATATTATCTTAGAAATTGAATATGTCATGTTTGATAATGAATTTATCATTCATTCAAATGTTCACTTTACTTTTCAACATGGAAATATGCTCTATTTGTATTTAAAATTATAAAAATGCATTATAAATACATCATATTGAAACTACTTATCTCCGATTTTGAATTCTAAAATCCAAAAAATAAAATATTATCTTAGAAATCGAATATGTCATGTTCGAAAATGAAATTATCATTCACTCACTAGTCCATTTTACTTTTCAACATGGAAATATGCTCTATTTGTATTTAAAATTATAAAAATGCATTATAAATACATCATATTGAAACTACTTATCTCCGATTTTGAATTCTAAAATCCAAAAAATAAAATATTATCTTAGAAATCGAATATGTCATGTTCGAAAATGAAATTATCATTCACTCACTAGTCCATTTTACTTTTCAACATGGAAATATGCTTGATTTATATTTAAAATTATAAAAATGCATTATAAATACACTGTTTTGAAATTACACATCTCGAATTTTAAATTCTAAAATCCAATTAATAACATATTATCATAGAAATTGAATATGTCATGTTTGAAAATGAAATTATCATTCACTCACTAGTCCATTTTACTTTTCAACATGGAAATCTGCACGATTTGTATTTAAATTTATAAAAATGCTTTATAAATACACTGTTTTTAAACAACATATTTCGGATTATCAATCTAAAATACATTTAATCAACATATTATCATAGAAATTCAATATGTCATGATTGAAATTGAAGTTATCATTCATTCACTAGTGCATTTTACTTTTCAACATGGAAATATGCTCGATTTGTATTTAAAATTATAAAAATGCTTTATAAATACACTGTTATGAATCTACACATCTCCGATTTTAAATACTAAAATCCAATTAATAAAATATTATCTTAGAAATTCTATATATCATGTTTGAAAATGATGTTATCTTTCATTCACTAGTATATTTTATTTTTCAACATGGAAAGCTGCTCGATTTGTATTTAAAATTATAAAAATGCATTATAAATACATCATATTGAAACTACAGATCTCGTATTTTAAATTCTAAAATCTAATTAATAACATATTATCATAGAAATTGAATACGTCATGTTTAAAAATGAATATATCATTCATTCAAATGGACATTTTGCTTTTCTAGATGGAAATCTGCACGATTTGTAATTAAAATTATAAAAATGCATTAAAAATACATCGATTTGAAACTACACATCTCGGATTTTTAATTTCAACATCCAATCAATAAAATATTATCATAGAAATTGAATATGTCATGTTTGAAAATGAATTTATCATTCATTCAAATGTACATTTTACTTTTCTAGATGTAAATGTGCACGATTTGTATTTATAATTATAAAAATGCTTTATAAATACACTGTTTTGAAACTACACATCTCGGATTTTGAATTCTAAAATCCAATTAATAACATATTATCTTAGAAATTGAATATGTCATGATTGAAATTGAAGTTATCATTCATTCACTAGTGCATTTTACTTTTCAACATGGAAATCTGCACGATTCTTATTTAAAATTATAAAAATGCTTACAAATACACTGTTATGAAACTACACATCTCCGATTTTAAATTCTAAAATCCAATTAATAAAATATTATCTTAGAAATTCAATATGTCATGTTCGAAAATGAAATTATCATTCACTCACTAGTCCATTTTACTTTTCAACATGGAAATTTGCACGATTTGTATTTAAAATTATAAAAATGCATTATAAATACATTGTTTGAAACAACATACCTCGGATTATCACTCTAAAATACATTGAATCAACATATTATCATAGAAATTGAATACGTCATGTTTGAAAATGAATATATCATTCACTCACTAGTCCATTTTACATTTCAACATGAAAATCTGCGCGATTTATATGTAAAATTATTGAAATGCATTATAAATACACTGTTTTAAACTACACATCTCGGATTTTAAATTCTAAAATCCAATTAATAACATATTATCATATAAATTGAATATGTCATGTTTGAAAATGAATTTATCATTCACTCACTAGTCCATTTTACTTTTCAACATGGAAATCTGCACGATTTGTATTTAAAATTATAAAAATGCTTTATAAATACACTGTTTTCAAACTACACATCTCGGATTTTGAATTCTAAAATCCAATTAATAAAATATTATCTTAGAAATTGAATATGTCATGTTTGAAATTAAAGTTATCATACATTCACTAGTGCACTTTACTTTTCAACATGGAAATATGCTCTATTTATATTTAAAATTATAAAAATGCATTATAAATACAATGTCTTGAAACTAATCAACTCGGATTTTAAATTCTAAAATCCAATTAATAAAATATTATCTTAGAAATTAAATATGTCATGTTTGAAAATGAATTTATCATTCATTCAAATGTACATTTTACTTTTCTAGATGTAAATGTGCACGATTTGTATTTATAATTATAAAAATGCTTTATAAATACACTGTTTTGAAACTACACATCTCCGATTTTGAATTCTAAAATCCAATTAATAAAATATTATCTTAGAAATTGAATATATCATGTTTGAAAATGATGTTATCTTTCATTCACTAGTACATTTTATTTTTCAACATGGAAAGCTGCTCGATTTGTATTTAAAATTATAAAAATGCTTTATAAATACACTGTTTTGAAACAACATATTTCGGATTATCACTCTAAATTACATTTAATCAACATAATATCATAGAAATTGAATATGTCATGATTGAAATTGAAGTTATCATTCACTAACTAGTCCATTTTACATTTCAACATGGAAATCTGCTCGATTTGTATTTAAATTATAAAAATGCTTTATTAATACACTGTTTTGAAACAACATATTTCGGATTATCACTCTAAAATACATTTTATCAACATATTATCATAGCAATTGAATATGTCATGTTTGAAAATGAATTTATCATTCATTGAAATGTACATTTTACATTTCTAGATGTAAATGTACACGATTTGTATTTAAAATTATAAAAATGCTTTATAAATACAGTGTTTTGAAACTACACAACTCGGATTTTGAATTCTAAAATCCAATTAATAAAATATTATCTTAGAAATTGAATATGTCATGTTCGAAAATGATGTTATCTTTCATTCACTAGTACATTTTATTTTTCAACATGGAAAGCTGCGCGATTTGTATTTAAAATTATAAAAATGCTTTATTAATACACTGTTTTGAAACAACATATTTCGGATTATCACTCTAAAATACATTTAATCAACATATTATCATACAAATTCAATATGTCATGATTGAAAATGAATTTATCATTCATTCAAATGTACATTTTACTTTTCTAGATGTAAATGTGCACGATTTGTATTTAAAATTATAAAAATGCTTTATAAATACTGTCACGTATGTAAAATTGCATATCCATACGCGACGACTTATTTATATATATCAGCGAAAGCAAAGACGAAACATCGGGAAATTGACATCAAGACGATCGACCGGAGTCGCGAGTAACGCGAAACCCGCGAGTAATACGAACCTCCAAACTCGACAAGTTACGGAAAGTCAAGATCAGAGGTGACAATAAATGTACAAAGGTCAATTGAAAGACGTTAAAGGAGAAAGCTGACAGAACGATTATCAAAGCAGAGGCACCCAGTGGGAGAAACCGCGGATTTTGCAATTTCTCCATAGAACGGAGGTAATAAGTCAAATCGAAAAACACGTAGGGGCACTTCTTCTTCGACTTCGGAATTGGACTTCAAATTGGGACTAGTAGATCCGGTCGTACTTCGGTTCGGGTTCTTTAATACTTATACGTTTTACACAATCGGGACTTAGTTTTGAGACACAAAGTAAAGTTGTATTACACACTGCGATATTTATCTCTCTCGTTTATTAAGAGAAATATAATAAAAAAAAGATATTATATTAATTATCTCGCGTTTTATTAAATTACGATTTCCGAACCTCACAAAGGCCAGAACGCTTTGACCGATCTGGCTAGGGCAGAACGAAACCTGGAGAGAAAATATTATCGCGATTTAATTATTAAAGAATAAACATAGTCGTGACCTCTTAGATACGTAACAGGTAAATTTTGGTGCCGTGACCAGGATATTTTCTGTCGAGGAATCGGAATTTTTTTTGCGAGTGATTTATCGGAAGAGACAGCTCGAGAACAAGGTTTATCAAAAGTAAACTGATACAATACAAGGAAGGCCATGACGAGCTGTGGAGTCGCAACAATCATAGTTGTCGTCTTAATGTAAGTACAAATATTTTTTTTTCATATTTCTTTTGCATCATTTATAAAATTATATGCATGCTGCGTATTTTATCTAAGGAAAATATTGATTGATTGATTTGTGAAATTTGTGACCCGAACCGAAGGTTAGAACTCGACCCAACGGAATTAATGAAATTTTCTTTTTTTTCTTTTTTCGGAATTATTAAAATCAAATAAATAACTTTTCCCCGGTAATGTTGAAAGGATTTAAGTTATTCACACGTAGTAAGTCATACGAACGTGAGCATAAAACGCGTCTAATATCGTCTAATCTAACAGCGTCCGGTGAGTGGAATTCCGCGAACGAAAAGGAGATAACGTTCGAATTTGCTCATCGCCTTCTCGTCGAAGTAGAAACTCCGGAAGAACAACTACGAGTCTGTGGAGATAATATCCAGAAATTAAAATCAGTGGGAACCGCGGGGTTAGACAAGCGAGATTCCGAAAAACCAAGTTTAAAGATGGCCAACGAACAAAACATTATCGACCTAGGCGGATGGCCGAGCGTAGATACCGTGTCTCCCGATACCAATATCGACGAAAGGGACCGCCGGTTGGAAGAACTGATGGCTGAAATGAAAGCCATGAGAGAAGAAATAGATCGGCTTCGAAAAGAAAAAGAAAGATCGCCATGCGAATCGCAGACAACAGCTGTAAATACGCCTAGAATGAACGCGGCCGGACAAATATCCTCGCCTCAAATAACACCCTTGCGATCTCGCGAGCCTCATGCGCCTGTCGAAGTTGTTCGACAATCGGAATATATGCCGGAATTCTATATGAGATCGAGTATGCCACCCTACAAAGTAGCAGATCAAATGCCGAAATGTTCGGGCGAACCGGACGAAATATTGAATTTAATAAACTGGATAAATAAAACTCTAGACGACGAAGGACCTCAAGTGGAGCGGTTCATTTTACGTGCTTTAAGTAATAAGATGATCGGGAAAGCAAAGAGATTTATGGGATCTAAATTAAGCAACTATGATTCGATTGAGCATTTCATCGCTGATTTGGGAGCAGTTTTCGGAGCTCCTGGGGCCGTGGAAGACGCAGTGGATAAAATCAAAAGATGCGTGCAAAGGGACGGAGAACCCGTATTCGAGTTCGGGAATCGCATGAGAATTCTACGCGAGGAATTAAACGCGGCAACGGAATTGGACTGTCTTACTAGACATATCGGTCGTCATCCGGATCGCCGACAACACGAGGAGTTAGTTATCAAGAGGTTTATCGTAGGGTTAACCGACTCGATTTCCATCCGGGTAGATGCAAGAAGGCCTGGGACCCTCGAGGAAGCCATCAACCTCGCGACGAGATTCGATAAAGAACTTTATGAAGTCCGAACTGAGAGAGGCGGCGAGCGCGACAACAATGGGCGTGGCCCGCGCTATGATAGACCTTACCAGCCGCCGATGTGGTGTAAATATTGTGAAAAAAAGGGGCATGATACCGCTGACTGTCGGAATTTGTTAAGAGAAATGGATCAACGAAGAACGCGGTCAGGGCCCCAACAAAGTGCGCCAAGGCCCCAGTATACAGGACCGCCCGTCGGGGAACGAAATAACGCGCCCTATCCTAATAATCCGAACAACAATAATAGAGCATCTCCGAATTACGATCGCCGAGGTAATTATAATAACGATCCATACGCGAATCAAAGGAATCAAAATAATTATCGTGGAAGGCCGAACGATTGTCGTGGCTATCACAACGACTTTAATGGATATTATAATCGAAATAATGGATACCAAGAAAATAGTTATCGAGATCGGGGAAGATATGACATTAATAATGATAATAGAGCTAATTACGCTAACATCGGTCCCGCGAATAATGGCGGCCCTCCCCCCGACCGATTCCACTACGAGAGGCCTCCGTTAGAGAACGCGCCACGATCACAGGACGCGAGAGTCAATCTGATTCAAGAAAACCCAATTGAAAATGTCACAAACATCGATAACAGCAACCAACATTTAAACTAAATACTTGTTCAACAAATCCCCTCATTGTTGAGCAGGAAAACACGGAACCTAAAGAAAAAAAATTCCCCGAAATAAGAGTAGCCAGAGTTAATTATATGGAAGCCGGAAGAAAATTGCCCGTTATAGAAATCCATGCGGTAGAGTTAGTAAACAACAAAGCCTCCTTTTTCGTAGATTCGGGAGCAGAGGTATCTATAATTAAAGGAAAAAAAATTAAAATGAGCGAATTAATCGATAAGAACGTCATGATAATGGTACACGGCTTCGCCTCAGGAAAATGTCTGACGATGGGAAGCTTACCGATCGCGATACATGACGTCAAATGCGAATTCCATGTGGTCCTCGAGGATATACCGATTAATGTAGACGGAATCCTGGGTTGGGACATAATTGGAAAATATAAAGGAATGCTTAATGCTGAGCATCGATATTTAAAATTAGGGGATACAATAATACCCTTCGCTCGAGACAATAATATTGAGATACCTGCGAAAACGAGAAAGAGAGTCTGCGCCCGAGTAAAAGGAGATACGAAAATTGGTTGGGTGCCACCTCAAAACCTGGCACCAGGAGTCCTACTTGGCAATTTTTTATCCGTTTCAAATAAAGGGGTAATATTTATAGAATGTACAAACACCAACGAGATGCCTGTTTCCATATCAATACCGGAAATTGAATTATTACCGTGCTACGTAATAGAAGACAAAGGGGAAGTAGACGTAGGAACAACATATAATGAGAGGGGCGGTGAAATAAATCAATTGACCATTAACAATTTATTCACCGAAAAATTAAATTATGATAATTATGAAAATGATGATTGCGCGGAGCCAATCACGGATATTAAAAGATTTAACAATTACCTAAATGACAACCCAGAACAACGGGAAGAAAGACTTAATACGATTATGTCCCTCGTGGATGTTGAGGGAAGAAACACCGAAGAGATAACATTACTCAGAAATTTATTACGGAAATACACAGGCAGCTTCGGTCTAGATGACGAGCCGCTGGCCGCGACACACTTATTGACTCATAAGATAGAACTAACATCCGAAAGACCACTAAAAACAAAGCAATACAGGTATCCACCAGTATTGAAGGAAATACTACAACAAGAAATAATTAAATTAGAAGAAAAAGGCGTCATTGAACCATCGATGTCCCCGTACTGCTCACCAACATGGATTGTCCCGAAACAACCGGATGCGCAAGGCAATCAGAGATGGAGGTTGGTGACAGATTTTCGACAGCTAAACGAGATCACCTTGGGGGATTGCTATCCCATACCGTTCGCGAACGAACTCATTGATAAGCTCGCAGGGTCAAATTACATATCCATCATGGACCTTAAAATGGGCTTTTTTCAAATAAAAATGGACCCAACCTCAGCACCGTTAACAGCATCATCGGGTCCAAGAGGTAGCTTCCAGTATAACCGGATGGCTATGGGTCTGAAGGGAGCCCCCACCACCTTCATGCGAGCAATGGAGTTAGCGCTAGCTGGACTATCAAGGGAAGAGATAGAGGTATATCTCGATGACATCATGATTTTCTCGGATACAATTGAAGAACATCTAATTCGATTAGAAAGAGTCCTACGCAAACTGGAGACCGCCAACTTAACCATCGAGCCAAAAAAATGCCAATTTTTGAAAAATGAAGCCAAAGTCCTGGGACACATCGCTGGATCAGGAAAAATATACATGAATCCAAATAAAATAGCCGCGGTTAAAGATTATCCTGTACCAACCACAGCAAGAAAGATAAAACAATTCCTCGGATTTTCCGGATATTATAGAAAATTTATTCAAAATTATGCGAAAATAACGCTGCCATTATTGGAGGTCATTTAAAGTACAAGAGCATTTTACTGGGAAGAGAAACAGCAAGAAGCATTTGATAAGATTAAAAACATACTGTGCAGTGAATCGTTTCTTCAAGCACCTGACTTGGCAAGGCCGTTTATCGTAACAACAGACGCATCAGATTACGCGCTCGGAGCCATCTTGAGCCAAGGCGAATTGGGAAAAGACCGACCATGCGCCTACGCGTCACGATGTTTGAGAGGCCCAGAATTAAGATATTCGACATATGATAAAGAACTACTTGCAGTTGTTTTCGCAAAAGAGCAATTTCGACACTATTTATACGGAACAAAATTCACTATCATAACAGATCATGAACCGCTAAAACATTTTCACACAAATAAACACCTCGATACTCGGTTTAATAGAATGAAAGCGTCATTACAGGGTTACGACTTTGAAATTATATATAGACCCGGAGTAAAGAATGCAAATGCGGATGCATTATCACGAAACCCGATACTTCAGGAGGGCGAAGTAAACCCAGAATTGCCCAGAGACAAATTATATGCCTTAGCGGAGTCCCAAGAACAAGGACAGTTAGAAAATCTCAAAAATGGATACATCGGCATGGTAGAGAAACGAAAACGCGTGAGTGACTCTGAAAGCGAAGTAGGATCGGATGTGGAATCGATACAGCCCACAAGCGAAACTGAGAGCGAGGATTGGAAACCATATGAAAAACGGGACCCTTGGAAGGGAAAAAAGAAAAAGAACAAACGAAAAAGAGGCTTCCACAAGCGAAATAAGTTATGCGAGTCGAAAATATCAGACCCAGAAACAGCGACAACTAGTGATATTAATGTACCAGCCCAGTCCACACGAAAGAATTCGGAAAAAATAGGGAACGTATCAGCGAGCACACCTCTTGAGAAATCGGGCTTAATTAACGCAAAACAGAAGATCAGTTTTCACGGTTCTAGTGACGACGAAGATAGCTCTCTCGAACATCTAGAAGTCATAGAGAACAAGGAAAGTAACGAGATCACGGTAAGAGAGATAAGTAAAGAAAAAAATCACGAATATAACCATGAAGAACCGAAAGAGATAAAAAATGAATCAAAGAAATACACCGTGGAAATAATAACAACAGGTGCAAAAGATCACGAAGGATGGGACGTAAAAATTCGAAGGGAAACGACAGAACTTATAGAGATTCGAGAAGAACGAGAGAATGAAAGTCACGAGTCGAGTCGGCTATCAAATTTTGTATTCGATGAAATAATAACATCACCGAAAGCCAACCCGAATGATGAACAGAGCGAAATTCCCAGTAATACCGATCAATTGACAAATAAGACCATTAAAGATGTAAGCTTTGAGGATGAAAACAATAAAAATGCATATTTACCTTTATACAATCAGGGCTTGCAATGCATAGAACCAGATATAAACATCGTACGGGAAATAATACCGATAGAACCACCTGGAGATTGTCTGTTCCAGAGCCTCAAAATTGCTGCTAATCTATCTATTTCATCTATAGAGTTAAGAGAAAAATTATTAACTTCAAAATTTCTAGAGGATTGCCAAGAGCCGAAAGAAGCGGTCCGAATTTTATCTTCTCATAATGAATGGGGAAATGATGACTGCGTATACATATTTTGCCGAGAATTCAATTTTAACATTTGCATACATTTTCAAATTACAAAAGATAAATTAATTTATTGTCATTTCATCGATAAAATTCGTAACCCTATTATACATTTGCATTTAGAAAATAACCACTATACACCATACGTAAAAGCAAATAGACGACAGATAACATGTGAATCCACGGAATTCGAATCGGGATCCAGCAAAAATGATAGTGTAAACAGCGATAACACCGATCACGAGGCCAGCAACGCGGTTATAGAGTCACCCGAAACCGAGACCGAAGGAAAAGAAACGGCCTTGACCGAGAGCGGAGAAGATCAAATAACGCGAGGCCCAACTGCTTTGGAACGACACAGAGTAACGCGATTACACCTCCCACCACTAACACCGCCGTGGAGAGAAGACCCTAACTCAAAATTCACAAGGGTTAAGCTAATAAACGAACACCCTTTTAAATATCGCGAAAATATTGTATTTCTGATGACCGCCGATATAAGTTTTAACACCGAAATCTTAGAAGCTTTAATCGAGAGAGAATATATACTTCTCAACTCCTGGGAAAACAGGGAATATATTATTGGCGAAATAAACCTGAAGAGAATCCAAGATATAGCAGTTATAGGGGTAACCATCAAAGGTCACATAAATGATACAATATTGCGAACCGATATAATAAAAAGTGTTAGAAATTTAAAAATCATGTGTCGTAATAACAACATTAAGAGCATTGCAGTAATAAAAGATCTACAGCTGATGAAAGAGACAGAATGGAATTATTTCGTGGAATGTTGCAACGAGTTATTTGATAACGAAAACATCGGGATAGTGTTACTCAAGGATAATCTCCCCACGCCAAAAGTGCAAGATAGATACACAATAATTCGAGAATATCACGAATCACCCATGGGGGGCCACCGCGGAATAAATAAAACATATAAAAAAATTGCGGCCGATTACTATTGGAAAACCATGCGACCCGAGGTAGAACAATTTGTGAAATCATGCGTAAAGTGCCAAACGAATAAATTAGTAAGGAAAAAAACAAAAATGCCAATGATCATTACAGACACACCATCTCACGCTTTTGAAAAAATATCATTAGACTTTTATGGCCCCTTAATAAAAACAAAAAACGGCAACATGTATATTCTGACGATACAAGATCTATTGACGAAGTATTGCATACTAACACCAGTAAAGCGCGCCACAGCAATTGAAGTCGCAAAGACAATGATAGGTAAGATGATATGCTATTTCGGACCACCAGCAGCAATATTAACAGATCAAGGTACCCACTTCATTAATAAGACTCTGGAAGAATTTGCCAAAATATTCGGCATTGAAAAATTCAACACCACCGCATATCATCCTCAATCGAACGGGAGTATTGAACGAATGCATCACACAGTAACGGAATACTTGAAAAATTATATAGCAAAATATAGAGAATGGGACGAATGGATCTGTCTATGCCAACACGCCTACAATTGTACAGAGCATGATGCTACGGGATATACCCCGCACGAACTCATTTTCGGCCGAAAAGCACGGACACCATCAAGCTTCAAAACATCAAATGAGTGCGCGACTTATAACGAATTCCATCAAGAAATAATTGAAAAGCTGAGTCAATTGCAAACATTAGCAGCAATGAATTTAATCCAATCAAAATACCGATCCAAATTTTATTATGACAGAGCTATATGTACACGAAACTTCAGAGAAGGTGAAATGGTTTACCGACTAAAAGAACCACAATTAGGGAAAATGGCAAAGCAATATGTGGGTCCCTATGAAATCATCAACATAAATTATAAAACACATAACGTCACGTTAAAACATCGAAAAGGGACGAGAGTAGTCCACATGGACAAGCTAAAAAGATCAAATGAATTGAAACGTGAACAACCATAAGAAATCAAAAAAAAAATGTACAATTTCAACAAAAAATCATTCAATCGATATTTCTTATTCATAATTATAAAATATTTTTCTATCACTAACACTCATGTATAATTCTTACTAATAATGATATACGTATATTAATCTCCATATTAATGATTATCTAATAAATTAACACCAATAATATTACATATATAATCGCATGAAGAAATAACGAATAATTATAAGTACAATAAAATAAAACAAGATATATACTTAATTATTATTATTACGAATGAGTATAAGAAAAATTTTATTTTTTCAAATTTTATTGTTTAATAATGTTAATTAATAGTAAATTCATTAATTATGAGCGGCAAATATAAGATCGACAGAAAAAAAATTTTTTGAGTCACCGGGATTCGAACTCGTGCGGCTGAAGCGACAGGCAGCAGCCTGAACGCATGAGCCATACGACACATATAACCTTCCATAATGATTTTGGGGATTATAAAGTCAACACAAGAAAAACAAGTTATTAATCGAATCAAACAAAGACAACAGACAAGACAAACAGAAAAAACCTAGATAAACAGTAAATAAATAAATAATTTAATAAATAAACGAAATTATTAAAAAAAAAATAATAAGGAAAAAATTATTTGGAATTACAAAAGAAATTTTTTATACGATTAACATGCATCATTCGCCTTAAATAAATAAAAGAGGGAAGGAACAATGAATTTCTTCATCATAATAAATAAATAAATAAATAAACCTCCAAAAAAATTCAGTGACAAGAGGCACGACCCAGGAATAAAAGGGCATGAAAGTGCAGGTATCACACTGAACAGTAGGTTTGTATACAGCAAAAGCTGTACTGAATTTAATTATACAAAATGAAAAATGTATAATATATGAAGGAAATTTCTTCCCCCACCCCGCCTACCCTTATTACCTCAATCCTTTTGTTAATCGCATAGAAAAAGCGCATTAATAAATAAGAAAATTATGTGAATATTACAGGACGATGGACCAAACGAAAACAGACGACTTTATAATGCCTATAAAGAATAACCCCGGAATATTTATGGAAGGAGTAGCAACATTACATGAGTCGCGGAGCACTTGGAAAATCATTCAATACTTAGACACTAATAATAACCTCTTACATAGCAATCATCTAATTGCCGTCATAGATAAATTATCTGCTAAATGTCGAAATGAAATAAAAATAGAAACATGTGAGAAACAATTCAATGGGCTGAAACATCTCGAGAAAGAAGAATTAATGAACATTCGAGAAATAGCAAAAATAATAGAAAGAACAAGGGAAAAAAGGGCAATATTGCCATTCATTGGTACAATCAGTAAATTCTTATTTGGGACACTTGACGAGACCACCGAAACTGAACTAAAAAACATAATTGACAATATAAAGACAAAAACAGGCGAATTAAGCCAACTTTTGGCTAATCAGACTGAAATAATAGAAACCAAATTGCAATATAATGACAGAAAACTGAACTATTTGCGCGACAAAATAAACGAAGTAACAAGTGACATTGCACAAATACATACGCAACTAGAATGGGACGAATTAATAAGATTACTAGAAGACTATACTAATATTCAGATACGAAGTACCCAGTTAATATTACATATAACACAATTGGCAGCAAGGGGCGAAATACATCCGCAATTACTTGACGAAAAATTGATCACAGAAACGACAAGGAAAATTGACGAAAAACTGAGTACAGAAACTTTACCGATAACAAAAGACAGACCAATCGAAGAACTCATTAAAATTTCCACTATAAAGGTTATCACCCACGGACAAAAAATAATATACGACATAACTATTCCATTGATAAAGATTAATAACTATAAACTACACAAGTTGATACCTTTCCCAGTAAAACAACAAGACAAGAATCTCGTACTTTATATAAAGCCCGAAACTAAATATATCGCAGTCGACTTCAAAACACAATTATATATAAAAATTACCGAATCTAAATTACGGGAATGTACTAAAATGAATTCTATATACATATGTGAAAAATTAGAACCGAGAACACGGGTACATAATGAGAGTCCCTGCGAGATAAAACTCATTTTCGGGATTCAACCTTTTAACCTATCGCAGTGTGACATCAAAATCGGCAATATGCGCGAATCCTATTGGACTAGACTGGAAAGAAGAAACACCTGGATATATTCGGTAATCAAAAACGAGGAATTGAGAATTCAATGTGATGGAAAAGGGGAAGAAAGACGACAACTAGACGGATCGGGAATAGTAACATTGAAATCGGGTTGTCACGCGGAGACGCCTAGTATAGAAATAGACGCGACTAAACAAATAACAGACGAGGTACTACAAATTAAACTAAGTTCAATAAATTTAACCCTAGACACTATATTAACAAATTGGGGGGTTACTGATAACATCACCAAGCACATATACGAATGGACACCGGAGATAAAGTCTGCACACATACAAAATACACTCGAACACTCAGATTTAATAACTGAGGGAGGGGGACTAAAAGAAATAGTCAAGAAAGCCCGGATAATTAGCCGAATTAACGATAACAATGACAATGTTAAAATATTCAAAAATAATGTTACTATATTTGGAATATCTTCCATAACTGTACTGAGCATTGTAATAATAATAATAATCATAGGATTACGAATAGGTAAGTGTCACAAAACTGTCATACCTCAACTCCGGGTGGCAAGAGGGGGTGAATAAATAAAGCAATGGGGCAACGAAAAATAGTAATATATATAATCATTTTTTTTAAATAATACAAAATGTATAATCTTTTTAATAATTGTAAGGAAAAAAAATAATAATAACGTAATGCTATGAATCTGCAACGGATGAAGCGCTCAGCAGTTTTCATTATCACTCATTATAAACAAACTATCCCTGCCATACTAAAATGAATCACAGGGACAAGATTGACGACAACGAGAGATGAAAAGCGACTCATTCTTCTCACAAACACCATGGAGAAACATTACAATTTCGGATCCGTTGCAAGGCAAGGATTGAACCTCAAAAAGATTTTCAATATCATCTTCGTGTGGACGCTTCTCCGAGACCGGGGATGCTGGGACCTCTCAAGGTTCCGGCAGACCCGAAATAAGGAAGTAGCTCTCAGCATATTTTGGTCACTCCCACACATCAGGGGAGTGATCCATAGGTTGCAGCGCCATGTCATCGGCGCCAAAACCTTGCTGAGAGTCAACCTCCAAGATGACAACGAGGAATTGCAGCATGGGGGTGCTTGGGAGCCCCCGACGGATGCCAGGGGCGTCTATTATGCCCTGCTGAACAACGAGGAGGAGAGATGGGAAGAGGCCGGCAGAACTTATGCCTGGCGGCTTTACGGCGACGAAGAGCCGGAAGAAATGAAAATATAATGAAACTAACAAAAAAAACTAACCATAGTATAAGTTCATAACTAACAATAGAATTAAGCAACTAACAAAAAAAACTTAATAAATAATAAA
>JACCHV010002745.1:0-14852 GCA_018907245.1 Eupristina koningsbergeri | reverse complement strand
TTTTCACACAACTAAACACCTCGATACTCGGTTTAATAGAATGAAAGCGTCATTACAGGGTTACGACTTCGAAATTATATATAGACCCGGAATAAAGAATGCAAATGCGGATGCATTATCACGAAACCCGATACTTCAGGAGGGCGAAGTAAACCCAGAATTGCCCAGAGACAAATTATATGCCTTAGCGGAGTCCCAAGAACAAGGACAGTTAGAAAATCTCAAAAATGGATACATCGGCATGGTAGAGAAACGAAAACGCGTGAGTGACTCTGAAAGCGAAGTAGGATCGGATGTGGAATCGATACAGCCCACAAGCGAAACTGAGAGCGAGGATTGGAAACCGTATGAAAAACGGGACCCTTGGAAGGGAAAAAAGAAAAAGAACAAACGAAAAAGAGGCTTCCACAAGCGAAATAAGTTATGCGAGTCGAAAATATCAGACCCAGAAACAGCGACAACTAGTGATATTAATGTACCAGCCCAGTCCACACGAAAGAATTCGGAAAAAATAGGGAACGTATCAGCGAGCACACCTCTTGAGAAATCGGGCTTAATTAACGCAAAACAGAAGATCAGTTTTCACGGTTCTAGTGACGACGAAGATAGCTCTCTCGAACATCTAGAAGTCATAGAGAACAAGGAAAGTAACGAGATCACGGTAAGAGAGATAAGTAAAGAAAAAAATCACGAATATAACCATGAAGAACCGAAAGAGATAAAAAATGAATCAAAGAAATACACCGTGGAAATAATAACAACAGGTGCAAAAGATCACGAAGGATGGGACGTAAAAATTCGAAGGGAAACGACAGAACTTATAGAGATTCGAGAAGAACGAGAGAATGAAAGTCACGAGTCGAGTCGGCTATCAAATTTTGTATTCGATGAAATAATAACATCACCGAAAGCCAACCCGAATGATGAACAGAGCGAAATTCCCAGTAATACCGATCAATTGACAAATAAGACCATTAAAGATGTAAGCTTTGAGGATGAAAACAATAAAAATGCATATTTACCTTTATACAATCAGGGCTTGCAATGCATAGAACCAGATATAAACATCGTACGGGAAATAATACCGATAGAACCACCTGGAGATTGTCTGTTCTAGAGCCTCAAAATTGCTGCTAATCTATCTATTTCATCTATAGAGTTAAGAGAAAAATTATTAACTTCAAAATTTCTAGAGGATTGCCAAGAGCCGAAAGAAGCGGTCCGAATTTTATCTTCTCATAATGAATGGGGAAATGATGACTGCGTATACATATTTTGCCGAGAATTCAATTTTAACATTTGCATACATTTTCAAATTACAAAAGATAAATTAATTTATTGTCATTTCATCGATAAAATTCGTAACCCTATTATACATTTGCATTTAGAAAATAACCACTATACACCATACGTAAAAGCAAATAGACGACAGATAACATGTGAATCCACGGAATTCGAATCGGGATCCAGCAAAAATGATAGTGTAAACAGCGATAACACCGATCACGAGGCCAGCAACGCGGTTATAGAGTCACCCGAAACCGAGACCGAAGGAAAAGAAACGGCCTTGACCGAGAGCGGAGAAGATCAAATAACGCGAGGCCCAACTGCTTTGGAACGACACAGAGTAACGCGATTACACCTCCCACCACTAACACCGCCGTGGAGAGAAGACCCTAACTCAAAATTCACAAGGGTTAAGCTAATAAACGAACACCCTTTTAAATATCGCGAAAATATTGTATTTCTGATGACCGCCGATATAAGTTTTAACACCGAAATCTTAGAAGCTTTAATCGAGAGAGAATATATACTTCTCAACTCCTGGGAAAACAGGGAATATATTATTGGCGAAATAAACCTGAAGAGAATCCAAGATATAGCAGTTATAGGGGTAACCATCAAAGGTCACATAAATGATACAATATTGCGAACCGATATAATAAAAAGTGTTAGAAATTTAAAAATCATGTGTCGTAATAACAACATTAAGAGCATTGCAGTAATAAAAGATCTACAGCTGATGAAAGAGACAGAATGGAATTATTTCGTGGAATGTTGCAACGAGTTATTTGATAACGAAAACATCGGGATAGTGTTACTCAAGGATAATCTCCCCACGCCAAAAGTGCAAGATAGATACACAATAATTCGAGAATATCACGAATCACCCATGGGGGGCCACCGCGGAATAAATAAAACATATAAAAAAATTGCGGCCGATTACTATTGGAAAACCATGCGACCCGAGGTAGAACAATTTGTGAAATCATGCGTAAAGTGCCAAACGAATAAATTAGTAAGGAAAAAAACAAAAATGCCAATGATCATTACAGACACACCATCTCACGCTTTTGAAAAAATATCATTAGACTTTTATGGCCCCTTAATAAAAACAAAAAACGGCAACATGTATATTCTGACGATACAAGATCTATTGACGAAGTATTGCATACTAACACCAGTAAAGCGCGCCACAGCAATTGAAGTCGCAAAGACAATGATAGGTAAGATGATATGCTATTTCGGACCACCAGCAGCAATATTAACAGATCAAGGTACCCACTTCATTAATAAGACTCTGGAAGAATTTGCCAAAATATTCGGCATTGAAAAATTCAACACCACCGCATATCATCCTCAATCGAACGGGAGTATTGAACGAATGCATCACACAGTAACGGAATACTTGAAAAATTATATAGCAAAATATAGAGAATGGGACGAATGGATCTGTCTATGCCAACACGCCTACAATTGTACAGAGCATGATGCTACGGGATATACCCCGCACGAACTCATTTTCGGCCGAAAAGCACGGACACCATCAAGCTTCAAAACATCAAATGAGTGCGCGACTTATAACGAATTCCATCAAGAAATAATTGAAAAGCTGAGTCAATTGCAAACATTAGCAGCAATGAATTTAATCCAATCAAAATACCGATCCAAATTTTATTATGACAGAGCTATATGTACACGAAACTTCAGAGAAGGTGAAATGGTTTACCGACTAAAAGAACCACAATTAGGGAAAATGGCAAAGCAATATGTGGGTCCCTATGAAATCATCAACATAAATTATAAAACACATAACGTCACGTTAAAACATCGAAAAGGGACGAGAGTAGTCCACATGGACAAGCTAAAAAGATCAAATGAATTGAAACGTGAACAACCATAAGAAATCAAAAAAAAAATGTACAATTTCAACAAAAAATCATTCAATCGATATTTCTTATTCATAATTATAAAATATTTTTCTATCACTAACACTCATGTATAATTCTTACTAATAATGATATACGTATATTAATCTCCATATTAATGATTATCTAATAAATTAACACCAATAATATTACATATATAATCGCATGAAGAAATAACGAATAATTATAAGTACAATAAAATAAAACAAGATATATACTTAATTATTATTATTACGAATGAGTATAAGAAAAATTTTATTTTTTCAAATTTTATTGTTTAATAATGTTAATTAATAGTAAATTCATTAATTATGAGCGGCAAATATAAGATCGACAGAAAAAAAATTTTTTGAGTCACCGGGATTCGAACTCGTGCGGCTGAAGCGACAGGCAGCAGCCTGAACGCATGAGCCATACGACACATATAACCTTCCATAATGATTTTGGGGATTATAAAGTCAACACAAGAAAAACAAGTTATTAATCGAATCAAACAAAGACAACAGACAAGACAAACAGAAAAAACCTAGATAAACAGTAAATAAATAAATAATTTAATAAATAAACGAAATTATTAAAAAAAAAATAATAAGGAAAAAATTATTTGGAATTACAAAAGAAATTTTTTATACGATTAACATGCATCATTCGCCTTAAATAAATAAAAGAGGGAAGGAACAATGAATTTCTTCATCATAATAAATAAATAAATAAATAAACCTCCAAAAAAATTCAGTGACAAGAGGCACGACCCAGGAATAAAAGGGCATGAAAGTGCAGGTATCACACTGAACAGTAGGTTTGTATACAGCAAAAGCTGTACTGAATTTAATTATACAAAATGAAAAATGTATAATATATGAAGGAAATTTCTTCCCCCACCCCGCCTACCCTTATTACCTCAATCCTTTTGTTAATCGCATAGAAAAAGCGCATTAATAAATAAGAAAATTATGTGAATATTACAGGACGATGGACCAAACGAAAACAGACGACTTTATAATGCCTATAAAGAATAACCCCGGAATATTTATGGAAGGAGTAGCAACATTACATGAGTCGCGGAGCACTTGGAAAATCATTCAATACTTAGACACTAATAATAACCTCTTACATAGCAATCATCTAATTGCCGTCATAGATAAATTATCTGCTAAATGTCGAAATGAAATAAAAATAGAAACATGTGAGAAACAATTCAATGGGCTGAAACATCTCGAGAAAGAAGAATTAATGAACATTCGAGAAATAGCAAAAATAATAGAAAGAACAAGGGAAAAAAGGGCAATATTGCCATTCATTGGTACAATCAGTAAATTCTTATTTGGGACACTTGACGAGACCACCGAAACTGAACTAAAAAACATAATTGACAATATAAAGACAAAAACAGGCGAATTAAGCCAACTTTTGGCTAATCAGACTGAAATAATAGAAACCAAATTGCAATATAATGACAGAAAACTGAACTATTTGCGCGACAAAATAAACGAAGTAACAAGTGACATTGCACAAATACATACGCAACTAGAATGGGACGAATTAATAAGATTACTAGAAGACTATACTAATATTCAGATACGAAGTACCCAGTTAATATTACATATAACACAATTGGCAGCAAGGGGCGAAATACATCCGCAATTACTTGACGAAAAATTGATCACAGAAACGACAAGGAAAATTGACGAAAAACTGAGTACAGAAACTTTACCGATAACAAAAGACAGACCAATCGAAGAACTCATTAAAATTTCCACTATAAAGGTTATCACCCACGGACAAAAAATAATATACGACATAACTATTCCATTGATAAAGATTAATAACTATAAACTACACAAGTTGATACCTTTCCCAGTAAAACAACAAGACAAGAATCTCGTACTTTATATAAAGCCCGAAACTAAATATATCGCAGTCGACTTCAAAACACAATTATATATAAAAATTACCGAATCTAAATTACGGGAATGTACTAAAATGAATTCTATATACATATGTGAAAAATTAGAACCGAGAACACGGGTACATAATGAGAGTCCCTGCGAGATAAAACTCATTTTCGGGATTCAACCTTTTAACCTATCGCAGTGTGACATCAAAATCGGCAATATGCGCGAATCCTATTGGACTAGACTGGAAAGAAGAAACACCTGGATATATTCGGTAATCAAAAACGAGGAATTGAGAATTCAATGTGATGGAAAAGGGGAAGAAAGACGACAACTAGACGGATCGGGAATAGTAACATTGAAATCGGGTTGTCACGCGGAGACGCCTAGTATAGAAATAGACGCGACTAAACAAATAACAGACGAGGTACTACAAATTAAACTAAGTTCAATAAATTTAACCCTAGACACTATATTAACAAATTGGGGGGTTACTGATAACATCACCAAGCACATATACGAATGGACACCGGAGATAAAGTCTGCACACATACAAAATACACTCGAACACTCAGATTTAATAACTGAGGGAGGGGGACTAAAAGAAATAGTCAAGAAAGCCCGGATAATTAGCCGAATTAACGATAACAATGACAATGTTAAAATATTCAAAAATAATGTTACTATATTTGGAATATCTTCCATAACTGTACTGAGCATTGTAATAATAATAATAATCATAGGATTACGAATAGGTAAGTGTCACAAAACTGTCATACCTCAACTCCGGGTGGCAAGAGGGGGTGAATAAATAAAGCAATGGGGCAACGAAAAATAGTAATATATATAATCATTTTTTTTAAATAATACAAAATGTATAATCTTTTTAATAATTGTAAGGAAAAAAAATAATAATAACGTAATGCTATGAATCTGCAACGGATGAAGCGCTCAGCAGTTTTCATTATCACTCATTATAAACAAACTATCCCTGCCATACTAAAATGAATCACAGGGACAAGATTGACGACAACGAGAGATGAAAAGCGACTCATTCTTCTCACAAACACCATGGAGAAACATTACAATTTCGGATCCGTTGCAAGGCAAGGATTGAACCTCAAAAAGATTTTCAATATCATCTTCGTGTGGACGCTTCTCCGAGACCGGGGATGCTGGGACCTCTCAAGGTTCCGGCAGACCCGAAATAAGGAAGTAGCTCTCAGCATATTTTGGTCACTCCCACACATCAGGGGAGTGATCCATAGGTTGCAGCGCCATGTCATCGGCGCCAAAACCTTGCTGAGAGTCAACCTCCAAGATGACAACGAGGAATTGCAGCATGGGGGTGCTTGGGAGCCCCCGACGGATGCCAGGGGCGTCTATTATGCCCTGCTGAACAACGAGGAGGAGAGATGGGAAGAGGCCGGCAGAACTTATGCCTGGCGGCTTTACGGCGACGAAGAGCCGGAAGAAATGAAAATATAATGAAACTAACAAAAAAAACTAACCATAGTATAAGTTCATAACTAACAATAGAATTAAGCAACTAACAAAAAAAACTTAATAAATAATAAAAAAAAAAAAAAAAAAAAAAAAAAAAAAAAAAAACACACAAAAAAAAAACCCAACAAAAAAAACAAAACAAAAAAAAAACACAAACAACAAAACAAAACAAAATAAAACATAATATTAATGATAATAGGGAAAAAAATAGGGGATTCAACGAAAAAAAAAACTCCAAAAGGCACGGGATTCGAACCGCCGCCGTTCGAGTTGATGGACCAGCGGTCTACTAACTGAGCCACGGGCACTGTTATATACATTATACGCGAACAGATACTTATTCTATGAGTAACAACGATATTTGACAATACTAAACCATTTGATACCATAATATATTAATATTAATAATATAAGAACTATTCAAAAGGGGTTGCATATGGGAAAAATATATACGATCATTCGTAATAATAGTAATAAATTAAGATATATCATAGACATTAATTATAAACTATAATACTAATACAGAGTATGTTTCAGAACAACAAAATATTTACGGGGGGATAAGAAAGGGAAAATAATCTATATAAATATATTAAATATAAATAATAAAAGGAAAGGACAAATCATCAGAGAAATGCTGAGTCAAAGAAGGAAGTATAAATATGCCACTAACTGCAACATGGGAAAGAGTATGATGAAGAGAAAGAAAATAATGTAATATGTATAACCATTGTAATGATTTGTATATTTTAGTTCATAAGGAATTTAAAGTTTAAAACATTATATGAACGAGAGAGAACGACAAAAACAATTGTAGCGACTCGAAAAAGAAAATGAAATCACGTACACAGACATCTACATGAACACAAACAAACATGAAATTTTAAATACAAAAAAAGAGTATCAAAGTTATTATTGTTTCTAATCGACGAGGACGTCGACACAGGGCCCCCGGACGTGTCACGTATGTAAAATTGCATATCCATACGCGACGACTTATTTATATATATCAGCGAAAGCAAAGACGAAACATCGGGAAATTGACATCAAGACGATCGACCGGAGTCGCGAGTAACGCGAAACCCGCGAGTAATACGAACCTCCAAACTCGACAAATTACGGAAAGTCAAGATCAGAGGTGACAATAAATGTACAAAGGTCAATTGAAAGACGTTAAAGGAGAAAGCTGACAGAACGATTATCAAAGCAGAGGCACCCAGTGGGAGAAACCGCGGATTTTGCAATTTCTCCATAGAACGGAGGTAATAAGTCAAATCGAAAAACACGTAGGGGCACTTCTTCTTCGACTTCGGAATTGGACTTCAAATTGGGACTAGTAGATCCGGTCGTACTTCGGTTCGGGTTCTTTAATACTTATACGTTTTACACAATCGGGACTTAGTTTTGAGACACAAAGTAAAGTTGTATTACACACTGCGATATTTATCTCTCTCGTTTATTAAGAGAAATATAATAAAAAAAGATATTATATTAATTATCTCGCGTTTTATTAAATTACGATTTCCGAACCTCACAAAGGCCAGAACGCTTTGACCGATCTGGCTAGGGCAGAACGAAACCTGGAGAGAAAATATTATCGCGATTTAATTATTAAAGAATAAACATAGTCGTGACCTCTTAGATATGTAACAATACACTGTTTTGAAACTACACATCTCGGATTTTGAATTCTAAAATCCAAAAAATAAAATATTATCTTAGAAATCGAATATGTCATGTTTGAAAATGAATTTATCATTCATTCAAATGTACATTTTACTTTTCTAGATGTAAATGTGCACGATTTGTATTTAAAATTATAAAAATGCTTTATAAATACACTATTTTGAAACTACACATCTCGGATTTTGAATTCTAAAATCCAATTAATAAAATATTATCTTAGAAATTGAATATGTCATGTTTGAAATTAAAGTTATCATACATTCACTAGTGCACTTTACTTTTCAACATGGAAATATCCTCGATTTATATTTAAAATTATAAAAATGCTTTATAAATACACTGTTATGAATCTACACATCTCCGATTTTAAATTCTAAAATCCAATTAATAACATATTATCATAGAAATTGAATATGTCATGTTTGAAAATGAAATTATCATTCACTCACTAGTCCATTTTACTTTTCAACATGGAAATCTGCACGATTTGTATTTAAAATTATAAAAATGCATTATAAATACATTGTTTGAAACAACATACCTAGGATTATCACTTTAAAATACATTGAATCAACATATTATCATAGAAATTGAATACGTCATGTTTGAAAATGTATATATCATACATTCACTACTGCACTTTACTTTTCAACATGGAAATATGCTCTATTTATATTTAAAATTATAAAAATGCATTATAAATACAATATCTTGAAACTAATCATCTCCGATTTTAAATTCTAAAATCCAATTAATAAAATATTATCTTAGAAATTAAATATGTCATGTTTGAAAATGAATTTATCATTCATTCAAATGTACATTTTACTTTTCTAGATGTAAATGTACACGATTTGTATTTAAAATTATAAAAATGCTTTATAAATACAGTGTTTTGAAACTACACAACTCGGATTTTGAATTCTAAAATCCAATTAATAAAATATTATCTTAGAAATTGAATATGTCATGTTTGAAATTGAATTTCTCATTCATTTACTAGTACATTTTACTTTTCAATATGGAAAACTGCTCGATTTGTATTTAAAATTATAAAAATGCTTTATAAATACACTGTTATGAATCTACACATCTCCGATTTTAAATTCTAAAATCCAATTAATAAAATATTATCTTAGAAATTCTATATATCATGTTTGAAAATGATGTTATCTTTCATTCACTAGTATATTTTATTTTTCAACATGGAAAGCTGCTCGATTTGTATTTAAAATTATAAAAATGCTTTATAAATACACTGTTTTGAAACAACATATTCCGGATTATCACTCTAAATTACATTTAATCAACATATTATCATAGAAATTCAATATGTCATGTTTGAAAATGAATTTATCATTCATTGAAATGTACATTTTACTTTTCTAGATGTAAATGTACGCGATTTATATTTAAAATTATAAAAATGCTTTATAAATACACTGTTATGAATCTACACATCTCCGATTTTAAATTCTAAAATCCAATTAATAAAATATTATCTTAGAAATTCTATATATCATGTTTGAAAATGATGTTATCTTTCATTCACTAGTATATTTTATTTTTCAACATGGAAAGCTGCTCGATTTGTATTTAAAATTATAAAAATGCTTTATAAATACACTGTTTTGAAACAACATATTCCGGATTATCACTCTAAATTACATTTAATCAACATATTATCATAGAAATTCAATATGTCATGTTTGAAAATGAATTTATCATTCATTCAAATGTACATTTTACTTTTCTAGATGTAAATGTGCACGATTTGTATTTAAAATTATAAAAATGCTTTATAAATACACTGTTTTGAAACTACACATCTCGGATTTTGAATTCTAAAATCCAAAAAATAAAATATTATCTTAGAAATCGAATATGTCATATTTGAAAATGATGTTATCATTCATTCACTAGTGCATTTTACTTTTCAACATGGAAAGCTCCTCGATTTGTATTTAAAATTATAAAAATGCTTTATAAATACACTATTTTGAAACTACACATCTCGGATTTTGAATTCTAAATTGCAATTAATAACATATTATCATAGAAATTGAATATGTCATGTTTGAAAATGAATATATCATTCACTAACTAGTCCATTTTACATTTCAACATGAAAATCTGCGCGATTTATATGTAAAATTATAAAAATGCATTATAAATACACTGTTTTAAACTACACATCTCGAATTTTAAATTCTAAAATCCAATTAATAACATATTATCATAGAAATTGAATATGTCATGATTGAAAATGAAATTATCATTCACTCACTAGTCCATTTTACTTTTCAACATGGAAATCTGCACGATTTGTATTTAAATTTATAAAAATGCATTATAAATACATTGTTTGAAACAACATATTTCGGATTATCACTCTAAATTACATTTAATGAACATATTATCATAGAAATTGAATATGTCATGATTGAAGTTGAAGTTATCATTCAGTAACTAGTCCATTTTACATTTCAACATGGAAATCTGCTCGATTTGCATTTAATATTATAAATGCTTGATTAATACACTGTTTTAAAACAACATATTTAGGATTATCACTCTAAAATCCAATTAATAACATATTATCATAGAAATTGAATATGTCATGATTGAAGTTGAAGTTATCATTCAGTAACTAGTCCATTTTACATTTCAACATGGAAATCTGCTCGATTTGCATTTAATATTATAAATGCTTGATTAATACACTGTCTTGAAACTACACATCTCGGATTTTCATTCTAAAATCCAATTAATAATATATTATATTAGAAATTGAATATATCATGTTTGAAAATGAATTTATCATTCATTCAAATGTACATTTTACTTTTCTAGATGTAAATGTGCACGATTTGTATTTAAAATTATAAAAATGCTTTATAAATACACTGTCTTGAAACTACACATCTCGGATTTTCATTCTAAAATCCAATTAATTATATATTATATTAGAAATTGAATATATCATGTTTGAAAATGAATTTATCATTCATTCAAATGTACATTTTACTTTTCTAGATGTAAATGTGCACGATTTGTATTTAAAATTATAAAAATGCTTTATAAATACACTGTCTTGAAACTACACATCTCGGATTTTCATTCTAAAATCCAATTAATAATATATTATATTAGAAATTGAATATATCATGTTTGAAAATGAATTTATCATTCATTCAAATGTACATTTTACTTTTTAGATGTAAATGTGCACGATTTGTATTTAAAATTATAAAAATGCTTTATAAATACACTGTTTTGAAACTACACATCTCGGATTTTGAATTCTAAAATCCAATTAATAACATATTATCATAGAAATTGAATATGTCATGTTTGAAAATGAAATTATCATTCACTCACTAGTCCATTTTACTTTTCAACATGGAAATCTGCACGATTTGTATTTAAAATTATAAAAATGCATTATAAATACACTGTTTTGAAACTACACATCTCGGATTTTGAATTCTAAATTACAAAAAATAAAATATTATCTTAGAAATTGAATATGTCATGTTTGAAATTAAAGTTATCATACATTCACTAGTGCACATTACTTTTCAACATGGAAATATGCTCTATTTATATTTAAAATTATAAAAATGCATTATAAATACAATGTCTTGAAACTAATCATCTCGGATTTTAAATTCTAAAATCCAAAAAATAAAATATTATCTTAGAAATTGAATATGTCATGTTTGCATATGAATTATAAATTCACTCATTAGTCCATTTTACTTTTCAACATGGAAATATGCTCTATTTATATTTAAAATTATAAAAATGCATTATAAATACAATGTCTTGAAACTAATCATCTCGGATTTTAAATTCTAAAATCCAAAAAATAAAATATTATCTTAGAAATTGAATATGTCATGTTTGAAATTAAAGTTCTCATACATTCACTAGTGCACTTTACTTTTCAACATGGAAATATGCTCGATTTGTATTTAAAATTATAAAAATGCTTTATAAATACACTGTTTTGAAACTACACATCTCGGATTTTGAATTCTAAAATCCAAAAAATAAAATATTATCTTAGAAATCGAATATGTCATGTTTGAAAATGAATTTTTCATTTATTCACTACTGCATTTTACTTTTCAACGAGGAAATATGCTCTATTTGTATTTAAAATTATAAAAATGCTTTATAAATACACTGTTTTGAAACTACACATCTCGGATTTTGAATTATAAAATCCAATTAATAACATATTATCATAGAAATTGAATATGTCATGTTTGAAAATGAATTTATCATTCACTCACTAGTCCATTTTACTTTTCTAGATGTAAATGTGCTCGATTTATATTTAAAATTATAAAAATGCATTATAAATACAATGTCTTGAAACTAATCATCTCGGATTTTAAATTCTAAAATCCAATTAATAAAATATTATCTTAGAAATTAAATATGTCATGTTTGAAAATGAATTTATCATTCATTCAAATGTACAATTTACTTTTCTAGATGTAAATGTGCACGATTTGTATTTAAAATTATAAAAATGCTTTATAAATACACTGTTTTAAAACTACACGTCTCGGATTTTGAATTCTAAAATCAAAAAAATAAAATATTATCTTAGAAATCGAATATGTCATATTTGAAAATGATGTTATCATTCATTCACTAGTGCATTTTACTTTTCAACATGGAAAGCTCCTCGATTTGTATTTAAAATTATAAAAATGCATTATAAATACACTGTTTTAAACTACACATCTCGAATTTTAAATTCTAAAATCCAATTAATAACATATTATCATAGAAATTGAATATGTCATGTTTGAAAATGAAATTATCATTCACTCACTAGTCCATTTTACTTTTCAACATGGAAATCTGCACGATTTGTATTTAAATTTATAAAAATGCATTATAAATACATTGTTTGAAACAACATATTTCGGATTATCACTCTAAATTACATTTAATGAACATATTATCATAGAAATTAAATATGTCATGATTGAAGTTGAAGTTATCATTCAGTAACTAGTCCATTTTACATTTCAACATGGAAATCTGCTCGATTTGCATTTAATATTATAAATGCTTGATTAATACACTGTTTTGAAACAACATATTTAGGATTATCACTCTAAAATACATTTAATCAACATATTATCATAGAAATTGAATATGTCATGATTGAAGTTGAAGTTATCATTCAGTAACTAGTCCATTTTACATTTCAACATGGAAATCTGCTCGATTTGCATTTAATATTATAAATGCTTTATAAATACACTGTTTTGAAACAACATATTTCGGATTATCACTCTAAATTACATTTAATCAACATATTATCATTGAAATTGAATATGTCATGATTGAAGTTGAAGTTATCATTCAGTAACTAGTCCATTTTACATTTCAACATGGAAATCTGCTCGATTTGCATTTAATATTATAAATGCTTGATTAATACACTGTTTTGAAACAACATATTTAGGATTATCACTCTAAAATACATTTAATCAACATATTATCATACAAATTCAATATGTCATGATTGAAATTGAAGTTATCATTCATTGAAATGTACATTTTACTTTTCTAGATGTAAATGTGCACGATTTGTATTTAAAATTATAAAAATGCTTTATAAATACAGTGTTTTGAAACTACACATCTCGGATTTTGAATTCTAAAATCCAAAAAATAAAATATTATCTTAGAAATCGAATATGTCATGTTTGAAAATGAATTTTTCATTCATTCACTAGTGCATTTTACTTTTCAACATGGAAAACTGCTCGATTTGTATTTAAAATTATAAAAATGCTTTATAAATACACTGTTATGAATCTACACATCTCCGATTTTAAATTCTAAAATCCAATTAATAAAATATTATCTTAGAAATTGAATATGTCATGTTTGAAAATGAATATATCATTCAATAACTAGTCCATTTTACATTTCAACATGAAAATCTGCGCGATTTATATGTAAAATTATAAAAATGCATTATAAATACACTGTTTTAAACTACACATCTCGAATTTTAAATTCTAAAATCCAATTAATAACATATTATCATAGAAATTGAATATGTCATGTTTGAAAATGAAATTATCATTCACTCACTAGTCCATTTTACTTTTCAACATGGAAAGCTCCTCGATTTGTATTTAAATTTATAAAAATGCATTATAAATACATTGTTTGAAACAACATATTTCGGATTATCACTCTAAATTACATTTAATGAACATATTATCATAGAAATTAAATATGTCATGATTGAAGTTGAAGTTATCATTCAGTAACTAGTCCATTTTACATTTCAACATGGAAATCTGCTCGATTTGCATTTAATATTATAAATGCTTGATTAATACACTATTTTGAAACAACATATTTAGGATTATCACTCTAAAATACATTTAATCAACATATTATCATAGAAATTGAATATGTCATGATTGAAGTTGAAGTTATCATTCAGTAACTAGTCCATTTTACATTTTCAACATGGAAATCTGCACGATTTGTATTTAAATTTATAAAA
>JACCHV010002743.1:5000-7500 GCA_018907245.1 Eupristina koningsbergeri | reverse complement strand
GTTGTGTGCGTGTCAGGTAAACGTTGTTTCGTGGTGGATTAGACTGAAATTTGGAAGATCAGTGAAGATTTTTGTGCGTGCATTTTCCACCTCGTGTTTATCGAAATTTTCATATCGTAAAGGCCGGGACACGTTTACTTCGATACGTTACATCGAGCATAGACTATATAGTGTATCTAGACGTAATTTTTGAAAATTTTTCAGTAATTGCATATACTGATTCGGAATTAGTTATTTAGTGTAGATTTAGTTATTTTATAATTTTAAGAACTTATTAACATTGGTTTTTGCTAAGTTTTTGTGAATTCAAGTTCTTCGGGTATTGACGCATGCGCACAAATATCGTACTTTAATTTTGACTCTAAAATTATTTAATAGCTATATACATTATTTTCAAGTGTTTTTCGAAGTGTTCCAGTGGATTTTTTTTTTTTTTTTTTTTTTTTTTTTTTTTTTTTTTTTTTTTTTTTTTTTCATTGTGGGCGGAGTGATAATTGTTTATAGTTGATTGGGTAAATATGGGGAAAAAGAGGAATCGAATTGTTTCGGGGAGCAGTGATTCCGACATGGAAGTCACAGAGATGTCGGCGAAAAGGAAATTGGACAACGTTCCTGAAGAATCTGGGAAAAGGGTTAAGAAGGGGGCTGAACCTGGAGTATCTGCAGAAGAATTGATTAGGGGTTCGGAGAAGGGCAATACTGCAGAAATGGTCCAAGAGATGGGTATCATCGATGGGGCTCTCAGGAATTTTCTTTTAAATGAAAATAACTCCATCCCTAAGGCGCAGTGCCGTTTCATTTTGGGCAAGGTTGCTGATATGCAGAGGATATTAGTTAACCTGCTGTGCGCGAACGAAAGGTTAGAGGGAAAACTTGAGGAGAAAAATGATCTCATACAGAAAGGTCATATAGCATCTTTGAAGGGTGATGGGGATATTAGTGGGACGGGTGGAGCTCCGGATATGAATGGACCCAAAGCGTCGTACGCCTTGGTAGTGAGAAGCAAGGACAATGGGGTTACCAAGGAAGAAGTAAGGAAGCGGGTTGTATCGGTTGGAGCGGAGGCACCTTCAGTAAAGATAAGAGCTGTTCGGGACATTCGCGGCAATGCTGTAGTGGTGGAAACACCTAGTGAAGCTGATAGGCAAGCCTTGCGGGCCTGTCCTGCTTTTGAAAGAAGAGGCCTTCAAACGGAATTGCCGAAGCGGCAGGGGCCGCGAGTAATTATATACAGTGTGCCGAACGAGCAAACGGACGACAGCATACTCAAGGACGTATTCTTCAAGAATGTTCAGGGAGTCATCGGGGAAGAGGAGTTTAGGAAAGTGACCAGGGTGGTTGCCCGCACGCGGAGGCGGGAGAGCAGCTCCGACGTTGTCCTGCAGGTTTCAGAGGCAACAAAGTGTGCTCTGCTCCGTGAAAGAGTAGTTTACTTGGGATTCTCGGCTCATAACATCCGAGAGTATGAAATGGTTGTCCGCTGTTTGGCCTGCTATGGCTATGGGCATCGGGCAGCCGACTGTAAGCGGGGCAGAGTCTGCTGGAAGTGCTGCCGCTCGGGACACGACGGATCTGCATGCAGGGGCGCCGATGACTGTGGAAACTGCAGGGCGCGAGGTCTTCCCTCCGGTCACTCCGTAAAGTGGAACGGGTGCCCGGAGTACCAATGGAGGCTGCAGGCGCAGCTTGCAAGGCATTAGCCTTAGTCTCAAGGTATGTGTATGATGTATGACTGTTGAATGAATGTGGAGATGTATGTCTGACTTAATATGTCTGCGAAAATGCCTGCGAATGCAAGCGGAAATGAGTGTGAGAAGAATGTGTATGATGCATGTGTGAGAGTGAGTGAGAGTGAAATTTGTGAAGTGGATGGGGATGTGAATGGAAGAGCTGTGAGTGCACGTGCAGCTGTGGAGTGTGTGAGTGGCATACGGCTTCTGCAATTAAACTGCCAGAGGTCGTATGCGTGTATGAGTGAGTTGAGCCAGCTGTTTGTGAATGAACGTGTGAGTGTGGCTCTTATTCAGGAGCCGTATGTTTCTAATGATCGAGTGTGCGGGTTGCCTCTTGGGATGAATGTATTTTATAATAAGAAAGGATCGGCGGCAGTCGTAGTGAATGATAGTAGGATTGATTGCATGATGATTGTTGGGAATGAGGATGATTCTGGCGTGTGTGTGAAGTGCAACAGCCCGTTGGGGGAGTTCGCGGCTGTATCCGTGTACTGCGCTCCATCTCGTGACATTGGTTGTGATATTGAGTACGTGGAACGGGTGAGTCAGAGAGTGAATGGAAGAATGATTATTGGAATGGATGCTAATGCGGTGAGTGCATATTGGAATAGTAAGAATGTAGTGAGAAAGCGGCAGAATGCACGTAGGGGAGAAATCCTGAGTGAATGGTTGATGCACAGCGATTTCGGAGTACTGAATGAATGGTCTCCGGTGTTCTCCTTCGAGGGTTCGAGGGGATCCTCGGACATTGATGTTACGCTATATAG
>JACCHV010002742.1:0-16795 GCA_018907245.1 Eupristina koningsbergeri | reverse complement strand
AATGATTTTCTGCAACGCTAGTACCCAAGGAAAACAACTCACTTGGGTTTGTACAAGAAAATTAAAATGTTTTTCTGCAAAGCTAGTACCCAAGGATAACAACTCTCTTGGGTATGTACAAGAAAATTAAAAGGCTTTTCTGCAAAGCTTGTACCCAAGGAAAACAACTCACTTGGGTATGTAGAAGAAAACTTAAATGATTTTCTGCAAAGCTTATACCCAAGAAAAACAACTCACTTGGGTTTGTACAAGAAAATTCAAATGATTTTCTGCAAAGCTTGTATCCGACCAAAATAACTCACTGCGGTTGGTACATGAAAATTAAAGGGTTGTTCTACAAAGCTTGTACCCAAGGAAAACAACTCACTTGGGTATGTACAAGAAAATTTAAATGATTTTCTGCAAAGCTTATACCCAAGAAAAACAACTCACTTGTGTTAGTACAAGAAAATCTAAATGATTTTCTGCAACGCTAGTACCCAAGGAAAACAACTCACTTGGGTTTGTACAAGAAAATTCAAATGATTTTCTGCAAAGCTTATACCAAAGAAAAATAACTCACTTGGTTAGTACAAGAAAATTAAAATGTTTTTCTGCAAAGCTAGTACCCAAGGAAAACAACTCACTTGGGTTAGTACAAGAAAATTTAAATGATTTTCTGCAACGCTTGTTCCCAAGCAAAACAACTCACTTGGGTATGTACAAGAAAATTCAAATGATTTTCTGCAAAGCTTATACCCAAGAACAATAACTTACTTGGGTTTGTACAAGAAAATTAAAAGGTTTTTCTGCAAAGCTAGTACCCAAGGAAAACAACTCACTTGGTTTAGTACAAGAAAATTTAAAAGATTTTCTGCAAAGCTTATACCCAAGAAAAACAACTCACTTGGGTATGTACAAGAAAATTTAAATGATTTTCTGCAAAGCTTATAACCAAGAAAAACAACTCACTTGGGTTTGTACAAGAAAATTCAAGTGATTTTCTGCAATGCTTGTACCCAAGCAAAACAACTCACTTGGGTATGTACAAGAAAATTCAAATGATTTTCTGCAATGCTTGTATCCGACCAAAATAACACACTTGGGTTATTACAAGAAAATTAAAAGGTTTTTCTGCAAAGCTAGTACCCAAGGAAAACAACTCACATGGGTTAGTACAAGAAAATTTAAATGATTTTCTGCAACGCTAGTACCAAAGGAAAACAACACACTTGGTTTAGTACAAGAAAATTAAAAGGCTTTTCTGCAAAGCTAGTACCCAAGGAAAACAACTCACATGGGTTAGTACAAGAAAATTTAAATGATTTTCTGCATCGCTAGTACCCAAGGAAAAGAACACACTTGGTTTAGTACAAGAAAATTGAAATGATTTTCTGCAAAGCTTGTACCCAAGAAAAACAACTCACTTGGGTATGTACAAGAAAATTCAAATGATTTTCTGCAAAGCTTGTAACCAAGAATAACAACTCACTAGGGTTTGTACAAGAAAATTTAAATGATTTTCTGCAAAGCTAGTACCCAAGGAAAACAACGCACTTGGTTTAGTACAAGAAAATTAAAAGGTATTTCTGCAAAACTTGTAACCAAGAATAACAACTCACTTGGGTTTGTACAAGAAAATTTAAATGATTTTCTGCAAAGCTTATACCCAAGGAAAACAACTCACTTAGTTTAGAACACGAAAATTTATATCATTTTCTGCAAACCTTATACCCAAGGAAAACAACTCACTTGGTTTAGTACAAGAAAATTGAAATGATTTTCTGCAAAGCTAGTACCCAAGGAAAACAACTCACTTGGGTTTGTACAAGAAAATTCAAATGATTTTCTGCAAAGCTTGTATCCGACCAAAAGAACTCACTGCGGTTGGTACATAAATATTAAAGGGTTTTTCTGCAATGCTTTTACCCAAGGAAAAAAACTCACTTGGGTTTGTACAAGAAAATTTAAATGATTTTCTGCAAAGCTTATACCCAAGGAAAACAACTCACTTAGTTTAGTACAAGAAAATTGAAATGATTTTCTGCAAAGCTAGTACCCAAGGAAAACTACTCACTTGGGTATGTGCAAGATAATTTAAATGATTTTCTGCAAAGCTAGTACCAAAGGAAAACAACTCACTTGGTTTAGTACAAGAAAATTTAAATGATTTTCTGAAAAACTTGTAACCAAGAATAACAACTCACTTGGGTTTGTACAAGAAAATTTATATGATTTTCTGCAAAGCTAGTACCCAAGGAAAACTACTCACTTGTACAAGGTATGTACAAGAAAATTTAAATGATTTTCTGCAATGCTTTTACCCATGGAAAACAACTCACTTAGTTTAGTACACGAAAATTTATATCATTTTCTGCAAACCTTATACCCAAGGAAAACAACTCACTTGGTTTAGTACAAGAAAATTGAAATGATTTTCTGCAAAGCTTGTACCCAAGCAAAACAACTCACTTGGGTATGTACAAGAAAATTCAAATGATTTTCTGCAAAGCTTGTACCCAAGGAAAACAACACACTTGGGTTTGTACAAGAAAATTTATATGATTTTCTGCAAAGCTAGTACCCAAGGAAAACTACTCTTTTGGGTATGTACAAGAAAATTAAAAGGCTTTTCTGCAAAGCTTGTACCCAAGGAAAACAACTCACTTGGGTATGTACAAGAAAATTTAAATGATTTTCTGCAAAGCTTATACCCAAGAAAAACAACTCACTTGGGTTTGTACAAGAAAATTCAAATGATTTTCTGCAAAGCTTGTATCCGACCAAAATAACTCACTGCGGTTGGTACATGAAAATTAAAGGGTTGTTCTACAAAGCTTGTACCCAAGGAAAACAACTCACTTGGGTATGTACAAGAAAATTCAAATGATTTTCTGCAAAGCTTGTACCAAAGGAAATCAACTCACTTGGGTTAGTACAAGAAAATTAAAATGTTTTTCTGCAAAGCTAGTACCCAAGGAAAACAACTCACTTGGGTTAGTACAAGAAAATTTAAATGATTTTCTGCAACGCTTGTTCCCAAGCAAAACAACTCACTTGGGTATGTACAGGAAAATTCAAATTATTTTCTGCAACGCTTGTTCCCAAGCAAAACAACTCACTTGGGTATGTACAAGAAAATTCAAATGATTTTCTGCAAAGCTTATACCCAAGGAAAACAACTCACTTGGGTATGTACAAGAAAATTTAAATGATTTTCTGCAACGCTTGTTCCCAAGCAAAACAACTCACTTGGGTTAGTACAAGAAAATTAAAATGTTTTTCTGCAAAGCTTGTACCCAAGGAAAACAACTCTTTTGGGTATGTACAAGAAAATTTAAATGATTTTCTGCAAAGCTTATACCCAAGAAAAACAACTCACTTGGGTTTGTACAAGAAAATTCAAATGATTTTCTGCAAAGCTTATACCCAAGGAAAACAACTCACTTGGGTATGTACAAGAAAATTCAAATGATTTTCTGCAAAGCTTGTACCCAAGGAAAACAACTCACTTGGGTATGTACAAGAAAATTCAAATGATTTTCTGCAAAGCTTATACCCAAGAAAAACAACTCACTTGGGTTAGTACGAGAAAATTTAAATGATTTTCTGCAACGTTAGTACCCAAGGATAGCAACTCTCTTGGGTATGTACAAGAAAATTAAAAGGCTTTTCTGCAAAGCTAGTACCCAAGAAAAATAACTTACTTGGGTTAGTACAAGAAAATTAAAAGGTTTTTCTGCAAAGCTAGTACCCAAGGAAAACAACTTACTTGGGTATGTACAAGAAAAATTAAAAGGTTTTTCTGCAAAGCTAGTACCCAAGGAAAACAACTGACTTGGGTATGTACAAGAAAATTTAAATGATTTTCTGCAAAGCTTATACCCAAGAAAAACAACTCACTTGGGTTTGTACAAGAAAATTCAAATGATTTTCTGCGAAGCTTGTATCCGACCAAAATAACTCACTGCGGTTAGTACATGAAAATTAAAGGGTTGTTCTACAAAGCTTGTACCCAAGGAAAACAACTCACTTGGGTATGTACAAGAAAATTTAAATGATTTTCTGCAAAGCTTATACCCAAGAAAAACAACTCACTTGGGTATGTACAAGAAAATTCAAATGATTTTCTGCAAAGCTTATACCCAAGAAAAATAACTTACTTGGGTTAGTACAAGAAAATTAAAAGGTTTTTCTGCAAAGCTTGTATCCGACCAAAAAACAACTCACTTGGGTATGTACAAGAAAATTCAAATGATTTTCTGCAAAGCTTATACCCAAGAAAAACAACTCACTTGGGTTAGTACGAGAAAATTTAAATGATTTTCTGCAACGTTAGTACCCAAGGATAGCAACTCTCTTGGGTATGTACAAGAAAATTAAAAGGCTTTTCTGCAAAGCTAGTACCCAAGAAAAATAACTTACTTGGGTTAGTACAAGAAAATTAAAAGGTTTTTCTGCAAAGCTAGTACCCAAGGAAAACAACTTACTTGGGTATGTACAAGAAAAATTAAATGATTTTCTGCAAAGCTTGTATCCGACCAAAATAACTCACTGCGGTTGGTACATGAAAATTAAAGGGTTGTTCTACAAAGCTTGTACCCAAGGAAAACAACTCACTTGGGTATGTACAAGAAAATTCAAATGATTTTCTGCAACGCTTGTTCCCAAGCAAAACAACTCACTTGGGTATGTACAAGACAATTCAAATGATTTTCTGCAAAGCTTATACCCAAGGAAAACAACTCACTTGGGTATGTACAAGAAAATTCAAATGATTTTCTGCAAAGCTTGTACCCAAGGAAAACAACTCACTTGGGTATGTACAAGAAAATTCAAATGATTTTCTGCAAAGCTTATACCCAAGAAAAACAACTCACTTGGGTTAGTACGAGAAAATTTAAATGATTTTCTGCAACGTTAGTACCCAAGGATAGCAACTCTCTTGGGTATGTACAAGAAAATTAAAAGGCTTTTCTGCAAAGCTAGTACCCAAGAAAAATAACTTACTTGGGTTAGTACAAGAAAATTAAAAGGTTTTTCTGCAAAGCTAGTACCCAAGGAAAACAACTTACTTGGGTATGTACAAGAAAAATTAAAAGGTTTTTCTGCAAAGCTAGTACCCAAGGAAAACAACTTACTTGGGTATGTACAAGAAAAATTAAATGATTTTCTGCAAAGCTTATACCCAAGAAAAACAACTCACTTGGGTTTGTACAAGAAAATTCAAATGATTTTCTGCAAAGCTTGTATCCGACCAAAATAACTCACTGCGGTTGGTACATGAAAATTAAAGGGTTGTTCTACAAAGCTTGTACCCAAGGAAAACAACTCACTTGGGTATGTACAAGAAAATTTAAATGATTTTCTGCAAAGCTTATACCCAAGAAAAACAACTCACTTGTGTTAGTACAAGAAAATCTAAATGATTTTCTGCAACGCTAGTACCCAAGGAAAACAACTCACTTGGGTTTGTACAAGAAAATTCAAATGATTTTCTGCAAAGCTTATACCAAAGAAAAATAACTCACTTGGGTTAGTACAAGAAAATTAAAATGTTTTTCTGCAAAGCTAGTACCCAAGGAAAACAACTCACTTGGGTTAGTACAAGAAAATTTAAATGATTTTCTGCAACGCTTGTTCCCATGCAAAACAACTCACTTGGGTATGTACAAGAAAATTCAAATGATTTTCTGCAAAGCTTATACCCAAGAAAAATAACTTACTTGGTTTAGTACAAGAAAATTTAAATGATTTTCTGCAAAGATTGTACCCAAGGAAAACAACTCACTTGGGTTAGTACAAGAAAATTAAAAGGTTTTTCTGCAAAGCTTGTTCCGAAGTACAACAACTCACTTGGGTTAGTACAAGAAAATTTAAATGATTTTCTGCAAAGATTGTACCCAAGGAAAACAACTCACTTGGGTTAGTACAAGAAAATTAAAAGGTTTTTCTGCAAAGCTTGTTCCGAAGTACAACAACTCACTTGGGTTTGTACAAGAAAATTCAAATGATTTTCTGCAAAGCTTATACCCAAGAAAAATAACTTACTTGGGTTAGTACAAGAAAATTAAAAGGTTTTTCTGCAAAGCTAGTACCCAAGGAAAACAACTCACTTGGTTTAGTACAAGAAAATTTAAATGATTTTCTGCAAAGCTTATACCCAAGAAAAACAACTCACTTGGGTATGTACAAGAAAATTTAAATGATTTTCTGCAAAGCTTATACCCAAGAAAAACAACTCACTTGGGTTAGTACAAGAAAATTTAAATAATTTTCTGCAACGCTAGTACCCAAGGATAACAACTCTCTTGGGTATGTACAAGAAAATTTAAATGATTTTCTGCAAAGCTTGTATCCGACCAAAATAACTCACTGCGGTTGGTACATGAATATTAAAGGGTTTTTCTACAAAGCTTGTACCCAAGGAAAACAACTCACTTGGGTATGTACAAGAAAATTTAAAAGATTTTCTGTAACGCTAGTACCCAAGGAAAACAACTCACTTGGGTTTGTACAAGAAAATTCAAATGATTTTCTGCAAAGCTTATACCCAAGAAAAATAACTTACTTGGGTTAGTACAAGAAAATTAAAAGGTTTTTCTGCAAAGCTTGTATCCGACCAAAATAACTCACTGCGGTTAGTACAAGAAAATTAAAATGTTTTTCTGCAAAGCTAGTACCCAAGGAAAACAACTCACTTGGGTTAGTACAAGAATATTAAAATGATTTTCTGCAAAGCTTATACCCAAGGAAAACAACTCACTTGGTTTAGTACAAGAAAATTTAAATGATTTTCTGCAAAGCTTATACCCAAGAAAAACAACTCACTTGGGTATGTACAAGAAAATTTAAATGATTTTCTGCAAAGCTTATACCCAAGAAAACAACTCACTTGGGTTTGTACAAGAAAATTCAAATGATTTTCTGCAAAGCTTGTATCCGACCAAAATAACTCACTGCGGTTAGTACAAGAAAATTAAAATATTTTTCTGCAAAGCTAGTACCCAAGGAAAACAACTCACTTGGGTTAGTACAAGAATATTAAAATGATTTTCTGCAAAGCTTATACCCAAGGAAAACAACTCACTTGGGTATGTACAAGAAAATTCTAATGATTTTCTGCAAAGCTTATACCCAAGAAAAATAACTTACTTGGGTTAGTACAAGAAAATTAAAAGGTTTTTCTGCAAAGCTAGTACCCAAGGAAAACAACTCACTTGGTTTAGTACAAGAAAATTTAAATGATTTTCTGCAAAGCTTATACCCAAGAAAAACAACTCACTTGGGTATGTACAAGAAAATTTAAATGATTTTCTGCAACGCTAGTACCCAAGGATAACAACTCTCTTGGGTATGTACAAGAAAATTTAAATGATTTTCTGCAAAGCTTGTATCCGACCAAAATAACTCACTGCGGTTGGTACATGAATATTAAAGGGTTTTTCTACAAAGCTTGTACCCAAGGCAAACAACTCACTTGGGTATGTACAAGAAAATTTAAATGATTTTCTGCAAAGCTTATACCCAAGAAAAACAACTCACTTGGGTTAGTACAAGAAAATTTAAATGATTTTCTGCAACGCTAGTACCCAAGGAAAACAACTTACTTGGTTTAGTACAAGAAAATGAAAAGGCTTTTCTGCAAAGCTAGTACCCAACGAAAACAACTCACTTGGTTTAGTACAAGAAAATTTAAATGATTTTCTGCAAAGCTTATACCCAAGAAAAACAACTCACTTGGGTTTGTACAAGAAAATTTAAATGATTTTCTGCAAAGCTTATACCCAAGAAAAACAAATCACTTGGGTTTGTACAAGAAAATTCAAATGATTTTCTGCAAAGCTTGTATCCGACCAAAATAACTCACTGCGGTTGGTACATGAATATTAAAGGGTTTTTCTACAAAGCTTGTACCCAAGGAAAACAACTCACTTGGGTATGTACAAGAAAATTTAAAAGATTTTCTGTAACGCTAGTACCCAAGGAAAACAACTCACTTGGGTTTGTACAAGAAAATTCAAATGATTTTCTGCAAAGCTTGTATCCGACCAAAATAACTCACTGCGGTTGGTACATTAATATTAAAGGGTTTTTCTACAAAGCTTGTACCCAAGGAAAACAACTCACTTGGGTATGTACAAGAAAATTTAAATGAATTTCTGCAAAGCTTATACTCAAGAAAAACAACTCACTTGGGTTAGTACAAGAAAATTTAAACGTTTTTCTGCAAAGATAGTACCCAAGGAAAACAACTCACTTGGTTTAGTACAAGAAAATTGGAATGATTTTCTGCAAAGCTTGTACCCAAGCAAAACAACTCACTTGGGTATGTACAAGAAAATTCAAATGATTTTCTGCAAAGCTTGTATTCGACCAAAATAACTCACTTGGGTTAGTACAAGAAAATTAAAAGGTTTTTTTGCACAGCTAGTACCCAAGGAAAACAACTCACTTGGTTTAGTACAAGAAAATTTAAATGATTTTCTGCAAAGATTGTACCCAAGGAAAACAACTCACTTGGGTTAGTACAAGAAAATTAAAAGGTTTTTCTGCAAAGCTTGTTCCGAAGTACAACAACTCACTTGGGTTTGTACAAGAAAATTCAAATGATTTTCTGCAAAGCTTGTATCCGACCAAAATAACTCACTTGGGTATGTACAAGAAAATTCAAATGATTTTCTGCAAAGCTTGTATTCGACCAAAATAACTCACTTGGGTTAGTACAAGAAAATTAAAAGGTTTTTTTGCACAGCTAGTACCCAAGGAAAACAACTCACTTGGGTTAGTACAAGAAAATTTAAATGATTTTCTGCAAAGCTTATACCCAAGAAAAACAACTCACTTGGGTTAGTACAAGAAAATTTAAATGATTTTCTGCAACGCTAGTACCCAAGGATAACAACTCTCTTGGGTATGTACAAGAAAATTTAAATGATTTTCTGCAGAGCTTGTATCCGACCAAAATAACTCACTGCGGTTGGTACATGAATATTAAAGGGTTTTTCTACAAAGCTTGTACCCAAGGAAAATAACTCACTTGGGTATGTACAAGAAAATTTAAATGATTTTCTGCAACGCTAGTACCCAAGGAAAACAACTCACGTGGGTTTGTACAAGAAAATTCAAATGATTTTCTGCAAAGCTTGTATCCGACCAAAATAACTAACTTGGGTTAGTACAAGAAAATTTAAATGATTTTCTGCAACGCTAGTACCCAAGGATAACAACTCTCTTGGGTATGTACAAGAAAATTTAAATGATTTTCTGCAAAGATTGTACCCAAGGAAAACAACTCACTTGGATTAGTACAAGAAAATTTAAACGTTTTTCTGCAAAGATAGTACCCAAGGAAAACAACTCACTTGGTTTAGTACAAGAAAATTGGAATGATTTTCTGCAAAGCTTGTACCCAAGCAAAACAACACACTTGGGTTAGTACAAGAAAATTTAAATGATTTTCTGCAAAGCTTATACCCAAGAAAAACAACTCACTTGGGTTAGTACAAGAAAATTTAAATGATTTTCTGCAACGCTAGTACCCAAGGATAACAACTCTCTTGGGTATGTACAAGAAAATTTAAATGATTTTCTGCAAAGCTAGTACCCAAGGAAAACAACTCACTTGGGTTAGTACAAGAAAATTTAAATGATTTTCTACAAAGCTTATACCCAAGAAAAACAACTCACTTGGGTATGTACAAGAAAATTTAAATGATTTTCTGCAAAGCTTATACCCAAGAAAAACAACTCACTTGTGTTAGTACAAGAAAATCTAAATGATTTTCTGCAACGCTAGTACCCAAGGAAAACAACTCACTTGGGTTTGTACAAGAAAATTCAAATGATTTTCTGCAAAGCTTATACCCAAGAAAAACAACTCACTTGGGTATGTACAAGAAAATTTAAATGATTTTCTGCAAAGCTTATACCCAAGAAAAACAACTCACTTGTGTTAGTACAAGAAAATCTAAATGATTTTCTGCAACGCTAGTACCCAAGGAAAACAACTCACGTGGGTTTGTACAAGAAAATTCAAATGATTTTCTGCAAAGCTTGTATCCGACCAAAATAACTCACTTGGGTTAGTACAAGAAAATTTAAATGATTTTCTGCAACGCTAGTACCCAAGGATAACAACTCTCTTGGGTATGTACAAGAAAATTTAAATGATTTTCTGCAAAGATTGTACCCAAGGAAAACAACTCACTTGGGTTAGTACAAGAAAATTTAAACGTTTTTCTGCAAAGATAGTACCCAAGGAAAACAACTCACTTGGTTTAGTACAAGAAAATTGGAATGATTTTCTGCAAAGCTTGTACCCAAGCAAAACAACACACTTGGGTTAGTACAAGAAAATTTAAATGATTTTCTACAAAGCTTGTACCCAAGGAAAACAACTCACTTGGGTATGTACAAGAAAATTTAAATGATTTTCTGCAAAGCTTATACCGAAGAAAAACAACTCACTTGGGTTTGTACAAGAAAATTTAAATGTTTTTCTGCAAAGCTAGTACCCAAGGAAAACAACTCACTTGGGTTAGTACAAGAAAATTTAAATGATTTTCTACAAAGCTTATACCCAAGAAAAACAACTCACTTGGGTATGTACAAGAAAATTTAAATGATTTTCTGCAAAGCTTATACCCAAGAAAAACAACTCACTTGTGTTAGTACAAGAAAATCTAAATGATTTTCTGCAACGCTAGTACCCAAGGAAAACAACTCACTTGGGTTTGTACAAGAAAATTCAAATGATTTTCTGCAAAGCTTATACCAAAGAAAAATAACTCACTTGGGTTAGTACAAGAAAATTAAAATGTTTTTCTGCAAAGCTAGTACCCAAGGAAAACAACTCACTTGGGTTAGTACAAGAAAATTTAAATGATTTTCTGCAACGCTTGTTCCCAAGCAAAACAACTCACTTGGGTATGTACAAGAAAATTCAAATGATTTTCTGCAAAGCTTATACCCAAGAACAATAACTTACTTGGGTTTGTACAAGAAAATTAAAAGGTTTTTCTGCAAAGCTAGTACCCAAGGAAAACAACTCACTTGGTTTAGTACAAGAAAATTTAAAAGATTTTCTGCAAAGCTTATACCCAAGAAAAACAACTCACTTGGGTATGTACAAGAAAATTTAAATGATTTTCTGCAAAGCTTATAACCAAGAAAAACAACTCACTTGGGTTTGTACAAGAAAATTCAAGTGATTTTCTGCAATGCTTGTACCCAAGCAAAACAACTCACTTGGGTATGTACAAGAAAATTTAAATGATTTTCTGCAAAGCTTATACCCAAGAAAACCAACTCACTTGGGTTAGTACAAGAAAATTTAAGTGATTTTCTGCAAAGCTTATACCCAAGAAAAACAACTCACTTGGGTTAGTACAAGAAAATTTAAATGATTTTCTGCAACGCTAGTACCCAAGGATAACAACTCTCTTGGGTATGTACAAGAAAATTTAAATGATTTTCTGCAAAGCTTGTATCCGACCAAAATAACTCACTTGGGTTAGTACAAGAAAATTTAAATGATTTTCTGCAACGCTAGTACCCAAGGATAACAACTCTCTTGGGTATGTACAAGAAAATTTAAATGATTTTCTGCAAAGCTTATACACAAGAAAAACAACTCACTTGTGTTAGTACAAGAAAATCTAAATGATTTTCTGCAACGCTAGTACCCAAGGAAAACAACTCACGTGGGTTTGTACAAGAAAATTCAAATGATTTTCTGCAAAGCTTGTATCCGACCAAAATAACTCACTTGGGTTAGTACAAGAAAATTTAAATGATTTTCTGCAAAGCTAGTACCCAAGGATAACAACTCTCTTGGGTATGTACAAGAAAATTTAAATGATTTTCTGCAAAGCTTATACCCAAGAAAAACAACTCACTTGTGTTAGTACAAGAAAATCTAAATGATTTTCTGCAACGCTAGTACCCAAGGAAAACAACTCACGTGGGTTTGTACAAGAAAATTCAAATGATTTTCTGCAAAGCTTATACCAAAGAAAAATAACTCACTTGGGTTAGTACAAGAAAATTAAAATGTTTTTCTGCAAAGCTAGTACCCAAGGAAAACAACTCACTTGGGTTAGTACAAGAAAATTTAAATGATTTTCTGCAACGCTTGTTTCCATGCAAAACAACTCACTTGGGTATGTACAAGAAAATTCAAATGATTTTCTGCAAAGCTTATACCCAAGAAAAATAACTTACTTGGTTTAGTACAAGAAAATTTAAATAATTTTCTGCAACGCTAGTACCCAAGGAAAACAACTTACTTGGTTTAGTACAAGAAAATTAAAAGGCTTTTCTGCAAAGCTAGTACCCAAGGAAAACAACTCACTTGGTTTAGTACAAGAAAATTTAAATGATTTTCTGCAAAGCTTGTTCCGAAGTACAACAACTCACTTGGGTTTGTACAAGAAAATTCAAATGATTTTCTGCAAAGCTTGTATCCGACCAAAATAACTCACTTGGGTATGTACAAGAAAATTCAAATGATTTTCTGCAAAGCTTGTATTCGACCAAAATAACTCACTTGGGTTAGTACAAGAAAATTAAAAGGTTTTTCTGCACAGCTAGTACCCAAGGATAACAACTCTCTTGGGTATGTACAAGAAAATTTAAATGATTTTCTGCAAAGCTTATACCCAAGAAAAACAACTCACTTGGGTTAGTACAAGAAAATTAAAAGGTTTTTCTGCAAAGCTTATACCCAAGAAAAACAACTCACTTGGGTTAGTACAAGAAAATTTAAATGATTTTCTGCAACGCTAGTACCCAAGGATAACAACTCTCTTGGGTATGTACAAGAAAATTGGAATGATTTTCTGCAAAGCTTGTACCCAAGCAAAACAACTCACTTGGGTATGTACAAGAAAATTCAAATGATTTTCTGCAAAGCTTGTATTCGACCAAAATAACTCACTTGGGTTAGTACAAGAAAATTAAAAGGTTTTTTTGCACAGCTAGTACCCAAGGAAAACAACTCACTTGGTTTAGTACAAGAAAATTTAAATGATTTTCTGCAAAGATTGTACCCAAGGAAAACAACTCACTTGGGTTAGTACAAGAAAATTAAAAGGTTTTTCTGCAAAGCTTGTGCCGAAGTACAACAACTCACTTGGGTTTGTACAAGAAAATTCAAATGATTTTCTGCAAAGCTTGTATCCGACCAAAATAACTCACTTGGGTATGTACAAGAAAATTCAAATGATTTTCTGCAAAGCTTGTATTCGACCAAAATAACTCACTTGGGTTAGTACAAGAAAATTAAAAGGTTTTTTTGCACAGCTAGTACCCAAGGAAAACAACTCACTTGGGTTAGTACAAGAAAATTTAAATGATTTTCAGCAAAGCTTATACCCAAGAAAAACAACTCACTTGGGTTAGTACAAGAAAATTTAAATGATTTTCTGCAACGCTAGTACCCAAGGATAACAACTCTCTTGGGTATGTACAAGAAAATTCAAATGATTTTCTGCAAAGCTTGTATTCGACCAAAATAACTCACTTGGGTTAGTACAAGAAAATTAAAAGGTTTTTTTGCACAGCTAGTACCCAAGGAAAACAACTCACTTGGGTTAGTACAAGAAAATTTAAATGATTTTCTGCAAAGCTTATACCCAAGAAAAACAACTCACTTGGGTTAGTACAAGAAAATTCAAATGATTTTCTGCAAAGCTTGTACCCAAGCAAAACAACTCACTTGGGTATGTACAAGAAAATTCAAATGATTTTCTGCAAAGCTTGTATTCGACCAAAATAACTCACTTGGGTTAGTACAAGAAAATTAAAAGGTTTTTTTGCACAGCTAGTACCCAAGGAAAACAACTCACTTGGTTTAGTACAAGAATATTTAAATGATTTTCTGCAAAGATTGTACCCAACGAAAACAACTCACTTGGGTTAGTACAAGAAAATTAAAAGGTTTTTCTGCAAAGCTTGTTCCGAAGTACAACAACTCACTTGGGTTTGTACAAGAAAATTCAAATGATTTTCTGCAAAGCTTGTATCCGACCAAAATAACTCACTTGGGTATGTACAAGAAAATTCAAATGATTTTCTGCAAAGCTTGTATTCGACCAAAATAACTCACTTGGGTTAGTACAAGAAAATTAAAAGGTTTTTCTGCACAGCTAGTACCCAAGGATAACAACTCTCTTGGGTATGTACAAGAAAATTTAAATGATTTTCTGCAAAGATTGTACCCAAGGAAAACAACTCTCTTGGGTTAGTACAAGAAAATTAAAAGGTTTTTCTGCAAAGCTTGTTCCGAAGTACAACAACTCACTTGGGTTTGTACAAGAAAATTGGAATGATTTTCTGCAAAGCTTGTACCCAAGCAAAACAACTCACTTGGGTATGTACAAAAAATTCAAATGATTTTCTGCAAAGCTTGTATTCGACCAAAATAACTCACTTGGGTTAGTACAAGAAAATTAAAAGGTTTTTTTGCACAGCTAGTACCCAAGGAAAACAACTCACTTGGGTTAGTACAAGAAAATTTAAATGATTTTCTGCAAAGCTTATACCCAAGGATAACAACTCTCTTGGGTATGTACAAGAAAATTTAAATGATTTTCTGCAAAGCTTATACCCAAGAAAAACAACTCACTTGGGTTTGTACAAGAAAATTTAAATGATTTTCTGCAAAGCTTATACCCAAGAAAAACAACTCACTTGGGTTTGTACAAGAAAATTTAAATGATTTTCTGCAAAGCTTACACCCAAGAAAAACAACTCACTTGGGTTAGTACAAGAAAATTTAAATGATTTTCTGCAAAGCTTACACCCAAGAAAAACAACTCACTTGGGTTAGTACAAGAAAATTTAAATGATTTTCTGCAGAGCTTGTATCCGACCAAAATAACTCACTGCGGTTGGTACATGAATATTAAAGGGTTTTTCTACAAAGCTTGTACCCAAGGAAAACAACTCACTTGGGTATGTACAAGAAAATCTAAATGATTTTCTGCAAAGCTTATACCCAAGAAAAACAACTCACTTGGGTTTGTACAAGAAAATTTAAATGATTTTCTGCAAAGCTTATACCCAAGAAAAACAACTCACTTGGGTTTGTACAAGAAAATTCAAATGATTTTCTGCAAAACTTGTATCCGACCAAAATAACTCACTGCGGTTGGTACATGAATATTAAAGGGTTTTTCTACAAAGCTTGTACCCAAGGAAAACAACTCACTTGGGTATGTACAAGAAAATTTAAAAGATTTTCTGTAACGCTAGTACCCAAGAAAAATAACTTACTTGGTTTAGTACAAGAAAATTTAAATGATTTTCTGCAACGCTAGTACCCAAGGAAAACAACTTACTTGGTTTAGTACAAGAATATTAAAAGGCTTTTCTACAAGGCTTGTACCCAAAGAAAACAACTCACTTGGGTATGTACAAGAAAATTTAAATGATTTTCTGCAAAGCTTATACCCAAGAAAAACAACTCACTTGGGGTAGTACAAGAAAATTTAAATGATTTTCTGCAAAGCTTATACCCAAGAAAAACAACTCACTTGGGTTAGTACAAGAAAATTTAAATGATTTTCTGCAACGCTAGTACCCAAGGATAACAACTCTCTTGGGTATGTACAAGAAAATTTAAATGATTTTCTGCAAAGCTTATACCCAAGGAAAACAACTCACTTGGGTTAGTACAAGAAAATTTAAATGATTTTCTGCAACGCTTGTTCCCATGCAAAACAACTCACTTGGGTATGTACAAGAAAATTCAAATGATTTTCTGCAAAGCTTATACCCAAGAAAAATAACTTACTTGGTTTAGTACAAGAAAATTAAAATGTTTTTCTGCAAAGCTAGTACCCAAGGAAAACAACTCACTTGGGTTAGTACAAGAAAATTTAAATGATTTTCTGCAACGCTTGTTCCCATGCAAAACAACTCACTTGGGTATGTACAAGAAAATTCAAATGATTTTCTGCAAAGCTTATACCCAAGAAAAATAACTTACTTGGTTTAGTACAAGAAAATTTAAATGATTTTCTGCAACGCTAGTACCCAAGGATAACAACTCTCTTGGGTATGTACAAGAAAATTTAAATGATTTTCTGCAAAGCTTATACCCAAGAAAAACAACTCACTTGTGTTAGTACAAGAAAATCTAAATGATTTTCTGCAACGCTAGTACCCAAGGAAAACAACTCACTTGGGTTTGTACAAGAAAATTCAAATGATTTTCTGCAAAGCTTATACCAAAGAAAAATAACTCACTTGGGTTAGTACAAGAAAATTAAAATGATTTTCTGCAAAGCTTATACCAAAGAAAAATAACTCACTTGGGTTAGTACAAGAAAATTAAAATGTTTTTCTGCAAAGCTAGTACCCAAGGAAAACAACTCACTTGGGTTAGTACAAGAAAATTTAAATGATTTTCTGCAACGCTTATACCCAAAAAAACAACTCACTTGGGTATGTACAAGAAAATTTAAATGATTTTCTGCAAAGCTTATAACCAAGAAAAACAACTCACTTGGGTTTGTACAAGAAAATTCAAATGATTTTCTGCAAAGCTTGTATCCGACCAAAATAACTCACTGCGGTTGGTACATGAAAATTAAAGGGTTGTTCTACAAAGCTTGTACCCAAGGAAAACAACTCACTTGGGTATGTACAAGAAAATTTAAATGATTTTCTGCAAAGCTTATACCCAAGAAAAACAACTCACTTGTGTTAGTACAAGAAAATCTAAATGATTTTCTGCAACGCTAGTACCCAAGGAAAACAACTCACTTGGGTTTGTACAAGAAAATTCAAATGATTTTCTGCAAAGCTT